>APFE031476930.1:219516-277625 GCA_000404065.3 Pinus taeda
TTTTTTTATATTTAACTTTTTTGTCATTTTATTTTATTTTTTATGTTTTATTATCAACATGAAAATCACCAACATTTAAAAAATAAATAAATAAATAATCTACACTTAACACATTAGAAAATTTAAAATGTAAAAAATAAGCCCTATAAACAAAAAGGGTTGATATTGCATTAGCACTTTTCAAAATCAAAATGTAAATCACTAACAAAAAAAAATGTTCATACTAGATACATAAAAAAAAAATTAAGTGTCAAAAATAAGCCCTCTAAAAAAATTTGTGTTGATGCTACATCAACACTTTTCAAAATCAGCATGAAAATCACTAACAAAAAAAAATGTCCATACTAGATAATTAAAAAAATTTAAGTGTCAAAAATGACACTTGGGAGAGGATGAATGATCGGGGAGCTAGGGTTTCGATGATAGCCAGGATTTGAGGCTGTTCCGCCGTGAGCAGATCGGGAGTGAAGACTAGGCGCAGGGGAGGGCGGCCCTCTTACACTTGACAAAATCAGAGAATTGTCGATACGGGCGAAGGGTAGGAGACAGAAAACAAAGTGCTCTAAAGGAGAAATGGTAGCTGAAGCGGGGAGGGGAGAGATCCCCTCCTACAAGAGCATAACAACAGGAGAATCAAGCAGAATCGGAGCGCAGAATGGTTCAAGGAGAAACAATAGAGAGACCCCGGTAATGGGAGCCCGTTGGCAGACAGGATTAAGCGGAAAATGTCTTCCAAGGGCATCAAAAAAACCTAGGTTCGTAATTCCAAACAATAAACTTGAAGAGTATAGAAGCTATATGAGAGATCATGCTTTAATATGTAAGTTCATAGGGTTTTGGCTGTCTGAGAAGGATTTTTCCAAATGGATACAATAGAGATGGAAACCCAAGGGGCATATAGATCTAAAACTGGGGGCAAAAGGTTTTTTCACAGTTATATTCTCTAATCTGGAGGATAAGGAAAGAATTTTTGAGGGAAGACCCTATTTCATGAACAATGCTGGCTTATTCATTCGGCACTAGAAAGATTGCTATAACCCAGACAAGGAGAAAATGTTAGCAGCACCTATCTGGATCAGACTTTTTGGACTACCAATGGAGTTTTGGGATCCAGAGATCCTAGAAGGAATAGGTTATGCAATCGGGACATTTGTTAAAGTATCTGAGACTACCAAAAGAGGGAGATACACGTCTTATGCCAGGATATGTGTATATATGAATATAACAGAGCCACTTCTGAAATTTATCGAGCTAGAATACCATGATGAGGTCTGGCAGCAACCAGTGGATTATGAACACATCCCATTTCGTTGTAGAAGATGTCACGAATATGACCATCTCTTCAAACAATGCCCTTTAAATATGGCAGAGGAATCAACTGAAAATAAAGAAGAAGAGAAGAAGGCAGCAGAGGAAATTGAAGAGAAGGAAGAGGGATTTAAAGAAGTGCCCACCAGAAGAAAATCTGTAAAAGGCTCATCCTTGCGGCAACCACCCATTAAAACAACGCCACTAGAAAATCAAAACAAGTTCAAAGCCCTTCAGGAAGAGGAAATGGTGATGGAAAAGGAAGATAGCGATGAAGAACCTATGGAACTATCAAAAGAAATAGGAGAAGAGGACATAATCCAAGGAAACATGGAACAAGGAGGAATCAAGGAGAACACGGACCAGATAAATGACCAAACCCAAATGGAGGTAGATCCTCAAAAAGACAAAGGAGGTGAAGAGGAGCGAATAATGAGGAGACTGTTACAGGAATGGAGGCTTTTATATGAAAGGTTTATACCATAAGAGCAAAAGCAGTTATGTAAAGAGATGTTCCAAAAATAAAAGGAGAAGGCAGGGGTACTTACAGTAAGTCAACCAGAACATTCAGGAGCGCAAGGAACTCAAAATATCGGATTGGATAGTACTAGCAAAGGAGGAAGGAAAATAGGTAGGCGTCCAATGAGCAAAACCATCCAAGTGGTGGGAGAGTTGCTGGTGAATTCAGGAAGAGTTATACCTCTTTAAGAGGTATTTCAACAACCATCAAAACTACTAAAATGATAATCACAAGCTGGAATATCAGAGGTCTTAATAGCAGGGGAAAACAGAGATATCTGAGGGATAGATTGAAAAAAGACAAACCAAGTATAATGATAATTCAAGAAACCAAGATTAGTACTCAGAAAATGGAAGAAATAATGAGAAGATTTAATACCCGCTATGAGATAATGGGTCAGGATGCAGCAGGCAGTGTAGGAGGGCTAGCAATCCTTTGGAATCCTGAGGAAGTCCAACTCGAAAACTGGGTAAGCTTCCCTTGAATCCTTTCAGGAACCTTTAGAATGATAGGTTCGTCGGAATGGGTAGTCCCTACAGGGGCTAATGGTCCGCATCTATCAAAGCGCAGAAGCTTTCTTCAAAATATGAAAACAATTCGAAGACTATACCCGGAGATGCCATGAATTGCAGGTGGAGACTTTAATATGATTACAACTACAGCGGAAAAAAGAGGAGGATTGAGAAGAATAGACCAAGACATGGAAGCTTTTGGCGACATGATATCAGAACAAAGATTGGTTGATATCCCTACAATAAACGGGATCGATACATGGAACAATAGAAGAGGGGGCATAAATCAAATTGCATCGAGATTGGATAGATTTTTAATATCGGAACAAATTATGAATAGGGATATATACATTGAAACAATGATCCTTCCAGCAATGGGCTCAGACCATTGGCCAATCAGGCTTGAGATTGACTTGAAGGCGAGCCCCAAAAGGCGCCCATTCAAGTTTGAAGCATTATGGCCTAGGAATCAACAGTTCATGCCAAAGGTGGAGGAATGGTGGACCCAAAGCCAACAAAGAGGACGAAGCAAGATGCAGATTTTCTAGCTAAATCTAAAAGAAATCAGGGAAAAAATAAAAAATAAAAAAAATGGAACAAAGATGAATTTGGGAATATATTCATAGAACAACAACGTTTAGAATAGAAAATGAGAGAGTTGCAACAAGAAATTGTAACAGAAGGCAGGAGCAAGGAAAGAAGCAGAGAGGAGGGCATATTGATAAGTCAAATAGAAGAACGCAGAAAACAGGAAGAGATTTTATGGAAACAAAAGTCTCGCATAAATTGGATTTGTGAAGGAGAAAGGAATACGAAGTTCTTCGACCAAGAAATGATCCAACATTGACAACGAAATAGAATCTTTTCCATCAAAAATGAGGAAGGACAACGTATAACCCAGCATGAAGAAATGGAATAGGTTCTAGTAGGACACTTTAAAGACATCCTCACCGAACCTCAAGTGAATAGAGAAGAAGCTATAGGAAGGATATGCAGCAATATCCCAAAAATGATTACTAGGGACTAGAATTTAGCTCTAATGAGGGCAGCTACCCTGGAAGAAGTGGAGGAAATTGTGAAGGGGATGAAAAGAAACAAAGCCACAGGACCAGATGGATTTACAGCAGAATTCTACCAAGCAAGCTAGCATATCCTAGGGCAAGACATCCTGGAGGTGGTAAAGGAATCACGAAGACACCAGAAGGTATGGCCTGGCCTAAACTCAACTCTTTTATCTCTTATTCCAAAATCTGCCCACTCGGAAACAGCCCAAGGTTTCCACCCTATTACTCTTTGTAATGTAATGTATAAGATTATTGTAACTTTAATAGCTAAGAGATTAAAACCAATTCTATCTAGTATAATCTCCCCGGAACAAACGGGATTTGTGGAAGGGAGACAAATTCTAGATGGATTGGTGGTATCTCAGGAAGTGATTCATTCTCTGAAAAATAAAAAAATAAAAATAAAATAAAAATATAAAATAAAAAGAAAAATATAAATAAAAATTAAATAATAAATAAATAAAAAAAAATAAAAAAAAAATAAAAATAAAGGGCATGATGATAAAGGGAATCCTCTCAAAAGCGTATGACCATCTAAATTGGAATTACCTCAAAACAATTTTAATGGCATTTGGCTTTTGTAATAGATGGGTAAACTGGATATATGATTTGATATCCACCCCTAATTTTTCTATTCTCTTAAATGGAACACTAACCTCGACTTTTAATGCCTCAAGAGGATTGCATCAAGGGGACCCTTTATCCCCATTCTTGTTCATCATAGCAACGGAAGGATTGGGAAGATACTTCAAAAAATAATTAAGGGAGAGAAAAATCAAAGGACTGAGACCGTGGGGAAACAACTTACCAGTTACTCACCAGCAGTTCGTTGACGACATTATGCTTTTCTGTGCTGTCTCTCTAAGAGAAGTGAAAAGGGTGAAGCGAGTTTTGGACCTATTTATGGATGCATCAGGCACAGAAATTAATAAGGATAAATCTAGCACTTTCCTCTTCAATACACCAGAAGCGGTCAAAACCCACTTGACCATAATTCTGGGATTCTGCTCTGGAGAATTACCTACAAAATATCTGGGAAATATTTTAGCTTTAAATCCTCTGAGGATAGCAAACTAGCAACAAACCATTGATAAACTCAAGAACAGACTGGCGTACTGGTCCTTCTAATCTCTGAACATAGCGGGAAGACTAGTGCTTCTTAAATCTATTCTTCAACCAATTCCCATCTACCCTCTCTCGGCAATGGTGGTCCCTAAAGGAGTATGTACAAAAATGATAGAGATATTTAGAAAATTCATATGGGGAGGACCTAAGCAACAAAAGAAATGGGCTCTAATATCATGGAAGGGCATAACAAAAATCAAAGAGGAAGGGGGACTAGGTCTCAGGGATCCGTATATTCTGAACCAAGTTCTAGGAGCGAAGCTATGGTGGAGATGGATGAAAGGTGGAGAAGATTTATGGAAAAAAATATGGACCCAAAAATACAATATGCCCACAATTACTGAAGGCATTCTTAGACTGGAGGAAGTTCCAAGAGGATCCATAATCTGGGACATGGCAAGCCAAAACAGAGATATTATAGGCAAGCATGCATTCTGGGAAATAAGGAATGGAAATATAGCTAAATTTTGGGAGGAAGCTTGGCAGTAAAGAGAAAGAATGTTGGAGATACATGACCTGCAAAACACATACCAGAAGGCTAAAGAGGACAGGTTAAATTATGTTAGTGAGTATTGGAAAGAAGAAAGGCAAGATGAAACCTGGCGAGCATGGAAGAATCTAGAAGAATGGGACAGAAACATTAATCTTGAACAGAAAACTCTGCTTGTAAAGGAAATGGAATCAAGAAGAATTAAAATCAGAACAGGCTCGGATATTCTTCGATGGGGTAGATCCACAAAGGGAACCTTCATGGTAAGGGAAGCTTATTATCTAACAACTCAACATGAGCAAGAAGAGGATATTATAGGTGGAAACAAATATGGCAGAACAATTGGTGGCCAAAGGTAACCTTGTTCACTTGGTTAGTGGGAAGAGGACGTATATTGACTTGGGATCAAATACAGAAGCGAGGGTTCCATGGACCTCCCAGATGTAGTCTATGCAAACAGGACAAAGAAATGTAGGAAAATCTCTTAAACTCATGTCATGTGGCCCAACAGCAATGGGAAGAAATCAGAAACCTTTTTGGAAAGACAAACCGAGATCCCCAGGACATTAAACAGACCATTTTCCAATGGGGGAAAGGTCAATTCTTAAGCCCAATGGTCAGGAGAGCCTGGAGTCTGGCAATGGGATTTAATATATGGCTAATTTGGAAAGAGGGGAACCGAAGAATATTTCAAGACAAAGCCAATCCTCCAGAAAAGATATGGAAACGAACCCAAAAACTTCTAAGGTAAACTATCCTAGCGGAAGCTTGGGAACAAGAGGACTGGAAAACAACTACAGAAGAAGGTCGAATCTTAACCAGTCTAAATCTGGAACAAGGCATGATTTATCCTCAAAAGCAAAAAAATCAGAGCATTCATAACCAAAGCCCAAACAAGTTCAAATGTCCTCACGAAGACTTCATCAAACTAAATTTTGATGGGGCATCTAAAGGGAACCCGGGGCAAGCAGGATTCGGAGGTATTTTTAGAGATAGCCAAGGGCGGACTAGATGGATTTATGCTGATCAGGGAGGTATAATGAGCAATAACGAAGTTGAATTAATGGCAATCTACCAGGGCATCAGAATAGCAATATGAAACGGGTACACAAAGTTGGAAAGCGAGGGTGACTCAAACCTAGTAATAGAGATGCTCAGAAAACTGAATAATGGGAAGGATTGGGAATGGGTAGCAAAGAGTTGGAGGACGACCGGACTAATTCAGGACCTGGCAGAAATAATGAAACGCATCGACTACAGGATCATCAACCATGTTAGAAGGGAGGGTAACAAAGCAACGAATTTCCTAGCTAACTGGGGTTGTAATGAGCAAGATGGGAAGGTGGATAGTATATGGCCAACTCACTTGGAAGCGACACGATGGGAGACCCTCAATGTAATCATCACCCAGGATAATAATGAGATCACAGCTTCAAGATAATGGTTACAAATGGCCCCCGATCGGGGTGGACGAGATTGAGACGCGTGGGATTATGAGGAAGGTGGGAAGGTGGCAACATAGACCACCTCTCAATATAATTATTTCACAGGATGTTGAGACGGCCTACAGGCATGATAGAAACCCAAGGTGCGAAGAAGACAGAGTAATGGAGGAAGAAGGAGGAAGGAACGGCGGTGATCGGATGATGGGATGTCGGGTAGGTGGCAACAGATCAATAAGAGAAGGCAAGGGCATAATCGAAGACAGTATGATGTTAAGGAAAGCGACGAAGGGAGCGAGCAGCTGGCTAGTATTCTCTGCTATTCGTTTCAGAAAGGGGCAGACGACAATGGCAGGAAGAATGAGAAAGGTTGGAGATGACGCTAGCAGGATAGGAAGACAGATGGGACAGAACAAAGGCATGCAAGGAGCACAGATAGACACAGAGCAGGGACAGCCAGAGATGGATAAACAGAAGGCCTGGGAGGAAGAGAGACCCCCTGAGCATAAAGACCAATTTCCTTCTAGGAAAGGAAGGGCGGGGATGGCTAAAATGTTTGAGAAAGGCCAACAAGGGGAAGGAATAAATCAGGATAGGAGAGCCAAGGAGCCCAGCAGAGAGGAATTCACAGGGAGCATGTCCTTTGAGGTTGGGCAGGGGAGTCAAGCAGCTACTAGGAGTAGACCAGGCCACCCAAGTCACGGAAAAGGACGCAAGGGCAGAGGGAGAGCACGACAAGATGGTAGACAAGATTACAGAACCCCTTCACCAGTACATCAGAACCGAGGTCATAAAATAATGAAGCATATGGCGCAGGGGGCAGAGAGAGCTTATAATGAAGGAACAGACGTTGATATCCAAAGGATCATTCAAGAACTGGAAACCAATGCAATGCAGGACGACTCAGAACCAGAGATGGAGGACTGGGGCAACCTGATCCTCGACCTAGGCAATACAAGGGGACGCCTATCCTTATACAAGTAGGCCTTACATGTATATTGGGTGGTGAAACGGTTACTGGTAAAGGCAATGGAGCAGATTGCAGTGGAAATGGTAGAGATGGCTCAGGGCATACCAAATTTAAGGAGAGAAATGAAAAACCTCCAAACTACTTTGCTCATGCAGGATAGTAAGTTGGAAGAAATACAACAACAGCTGAAGAAGATAGCGGCAACACCCCGAGAAGAAGCTACTCAACCTAAAATCATGGTAGATTAATCCTTTCAGATTATGTCAATATTTTTCCTTGTTAGTCCTCTAAGAGCAAGCTCTCCTTTTTGTTTATGTTTTAGTTGATAATGTCGATAGGAAACCAGATTAGCAATTTTGGCTGTGAAGTCTACTTGGCATGGATTTGCAGACTTTATCTTTTTTGTTATTGGTCAGATTATAAAGACTTAAGGTGACCAATAGACCCAGTTTCCCTTCAGGTCAGGTTGAGGCCACCAAACGTTTGTACTTATTTCAACCTGGATAAATAGAAAAACAAAGGTCCTTCTTTAGCTTACAAAGACAAAAAACAAAAATTCAGTGTCAAAATAAACCCTCTAAAAAAAATTGTGTTGATGCTCCATCAACACTTTTCAAAATCAGCATGAAAATCACTAACATTTAAAAAAAATATTCATACTTGATACATAAGAAAATTTAAAGTGCCAAAAATATGCTCCAAAAAAAATTGTTTATTCTAAATCACCACTTTTCAAAATAGAGTGATTTGTTGCTACATCAAAAAAACGAGTACTAGACAGAATTTTAAAATAAATATTTAAAGACGGAGACGCGGTCGCGCTGCTGCAACCCTAGCCATGCCCGACTGATCCCTCCCTCCTTTGCGTGATCTTCTCCTCTATGGAGCTCGGAGGTGGCCCTGAGGCCCCTCCTCCCTCACCTCCAGAGCTCGAAGCCTTCAGATCCCTAATAGCAGCTGCTGGGAAACGTCAAACCTCTAGCTCACAACAAAAGTTTGTTAAAAAATTGGACAGCATTCCCACGGTGACCTTGCTTGTGGAGGAAACATGCAGAACAGCGTTGAACCTAGTAGAAAGAGGCCTCATTGGCCAGTTTACAGGGTTATGGCCATCCCCGAAAGCAGTAGAAGAATGGGTTACGAAATTGGATACCACTGGTTAATGAAGGAATTAAAATTCACTTTGTAGGCAAAGGGCTCTTCGTTTTCGTGTTTGATAATGTAGATGACAGAAGCCTGATCTTCATAAACGGACCATACTTCATGGGTCCCCAAGGCCTCTACTTGAACAAATGGACCCCAGACTTTGACCCAACACAAGATGTGCCCACAGTTGTACCTGTTTGGGTGCGTCTCCCGCACCTTCCCCTTCATTGCTGGAGCCAGAACTCGCTACAATCCATCGGCAATGGCCTAGGAAGATACATAGATCAGGCACCGAGGAAGGATCAATACTCATGTGCCCACATCTGTGTAGAGGTCGACCTAGAAATCAGGCTACCTGAAGCAATCAAACTCTCGGTGGCGGATTGGACGCACATCCAAGAGCTCGACTATGAATAGTTTCCCTTCAAGTGTCGACGCTGCCACGAATACGGGCACTTCGCAAGATACTTCAAAAAGAAAAATGAGGAGGTATCAGAGAAAGAAAAAGGCGAATAATGGAAACAAGCAAAGAAAACAACAAGTAGCAGGCAAAACAACAAAAATAAAGCTAAAGAGATAGAGAATAAAGCAGGGCAAGAAAGCGCAAGAAATCAAAACACTGGAAGCAGGGAAACCATTAGCATCGTGGAGGACAAAAATCCCTTTGAATCTCTCAAGCAGCCTCCAGACCCTCCAGAGACAGAGCGAGAAGATCTTCCTCAGCTGAACAATAACGACACTTTAGAGCCAGGTAATAATCTAATCCAAACCCCAAGTAATACTTCCTCTCCTTCTTATGCTGATATAATCAAACAAAAGAAGAAAAACATAGAAAACACGAGCTCATCAGACGATGAAACCTTTGAAAGGCCAACAAAAAAAGTTGGAAGAAGAACAAACAGGGAAACCAGGGAAGAAGAGTCAGAAAGGCAAAAAACCCTTGGCAGTCAAGCTACCATTGAGATGACACTTGGGAGGAATTCCAGACCTAGGGTCCCCAAAGGAGGAGGGCCTACCCCAACAAGTGGTAAACATTGCAGCTGGTCTCTCGGAAGTGCAGGGGTTTGGGGAATCCCACTAAGGGAGAGGCCATTAAAGATCTATTGAAAATGGAACCCACAGACATCCTCATGCTCCAAGAGACAAAGGTAGAAGGGGAGATCCTTCTAAATGCCAGTAACACAAAATGGAAATTCGATGTTGGAAAGGTTGTCGGCGCCAGAGGCACGGCTGGAGGAATAGGTACATTCTGGTCAAAAACTCCTTTTCTTTAGAAAGATCCTTTGGGACCCAGCATTGGATATTTACTGAATTGCGCTACACAGCAAGAAATCTCAACCTAGCTTTGTTTAATATGTATGTTCCTGTACACTATGAGGAAAATAAAGAGTGCTGGAAGACACTCTCGGACTTTCTAGACCATATTAATCCCAAGAACATAGTTATAGGAGGCGACCTGAACATAATTCTAGATTCTAAAGAGAAGAGAGGAGGGATCTACTCGAGAGACCCTTTTCTCGCCACAGTGAAGAATCTGATACTACAGTGGGACTTAGTAGACTTCAAGCCAGTTAAAGGAGAATACACTCGGACCAACAACAAAACAGGAGAAAATCACATATCAGCAAGGTTGGATAGATTCCTCATTAGTAGCTCTTTAATGATGGAAAAAAGAATAGTCATCAACAAGATTCTTCCAAAACTCACCTCGGATCACAAACCAATTCTCCTCTGCCTGAAAGATGAAGAAGACCAAGGTTCCCTCCCCTTTCGCTTCAATCCTCTCTGGGCAAAAAGAGAAGGGTTCTTTGAAACAGTTCAAACAGCTTGGAGAATAGATGTTTCAAGCTCCCCAAGCTATGTGTGGGAGCAAAAAATGAAAAACGCAAAGAAAGCCCTAAAATAATGGATAAAGAAACCTATGAACAGCCCCACCAACCAGAGGAAAGAGGCTATCATTCAGCTGGAAGAAATGCAATTTGAATTGGAAGAGAAAGATATTTACCCCATGGATCTAGATAAAGAAAAATATGCACAAAGGAAAACATATAGCTCCTTCATAAACGAGGAAGAGTATTGGCGCTTAAAGTATCGCAGTTTGTGGCTTAAAGTTGGGGATAGAAACACCACATATTTCCATAGACAGTACAAGGCTCGACTTTCCTGAAATCATATAGCAGAAATCACCACATCTAATGGACAGGTATGCAAAGGATTTGCCCAAATCAAGAAAGCTGCAATGAAACATTTCTAAACTCTCCTTACTGCAAAAAAGGACGGGAGCGAGGAGGATATATCAGAGTTCCTCACAAACATACCAAAGATAGTCAGCACAAAGGATAATGAAAATCTTATGAGCTCAGTCACGGAAGAAGAGATTTCTAATATTGTCTGGTCCATGGAGCCAGACAAAGCGCCAGGACCTGATGGATTTTCAATCCACTTTTACAGAATCTGTCGGGAGCTAATCGAACCTGATCTCCTCAGAATGATACGTGGATTTATGAGGAAGGCAAAGATTGGGGGTGGAATAAACTCAACCTTCCTCGCTTTAATACCCAAGGAAACAAACCCAAGATCATTGGACAGATACAGGCCGATCTCATTGTGCAATTCGTCCTACAAGATAGTTGCCAAACTTCTGGTGAATAGAATCAAGCCTCTCCTGCAAAGGCTCATTTCTCCAGCCCAAGGGGGATTTGTGAAAGGAAGACACATCTTGGACAACGTTATCCAAGTCCAAGAAGCCCTGCACTCGAGCCACTCACGCAAAGAACAAGGTATTCTCATAAAACTGGATATGTGTAATGCTTTTGATAGAGTTAACCGCTCTTTTCTGTACAGGGTCCTTTAATCCTTTGGATTCAACCAGGACTTTATAAATTTAATCAAAGCTTGCCTAGAGAAGATCTGGATAGCTCCAATGGTAAATGGGAAACCAGCAGATTTCTTTTTAGCCACCAGGGGATTGAGGCATGGCTGCCCCCTTTCACCATTTCTTTACATCTTGATGGTAGATTCCCTGAGCAAAAAAATTGTTCTTGGAAAAACAAAATGGCAACATCCCTGGGATCATAATCATGAAAGGAATTGCCCCGTTGAATCACGCGTTGTTCGCTGACGATTCACCGTTGCTTGGGGGTGCATCTCCAAGAATTGCAAATTCCTTCAGAACCATCCTTAAAAAATATTGTGGTATCTCTAGAGCATTAATCAGTGAAAGGAAAAGTGATGTCTATAGATGGAATACAAACCAGCACGCTATGGACAGAATTGCCAGCGACCTGGGATTCAACGGATATGCGGACTAGGACAAATTCAAATATTTGGGTCTTCCAATAACGAAGGGATCCAACAGGAATCAACTGTGGGAGGAGGTGATATCGAAATTTAAAAAAAAAAGATCGCAGTATGGGGTGGCTATTGGCTTACCACAAGAGGTAAACTCACGCTCATTAGATCGGTTCTCTCGGCACTGCGAACGTTTCAGGCCTCCTTAATGATGGCCCCAAAGCAAATCTCATACCAAATCTCCAGTCTCATGCAGAATTTCCTGTGGAATGGAGGGCGAGGAAATGGTAACAGATTTCATTTAATAAAATGGGAAACAGTAAAAAGACCATTAGAGGAAGGCGGCCTTCAAATCCGAGATCCCCTGCAAGCAAACTTAGCGTTGGGTTGTAAATTATTGTGGAAATTTCTTGCTGAGCCCAATCACCCAGTCAGCCAGATATTAAAGTTTAAATACCTCAAACACCAGTCAATTAAATCCTTCATCCCGGAGAAAGCCCCAAAAGGAACGTAGGCTTGGAAGCTATGCAGCAAAGGCATCGAATTTTTCAGATCTCACTTGTATAGAATTCCCGGGAATGGCAAAAACACTCTGCTATGGAAAGACAGAGTCATGGGTCATCCCCCTTTGACAGAAAACAATGAAATATCAGAGATAAGAATTTGGTTACAATCAAAAGTAATTCGGAAAATTGAATACATCTCTGGCTAGGACAGCAAAGGATATTGGCAGCGCTGGAATTTTCCTAAAGCACCAACGCATCTAATCCCCCAGCTAAACGTCCTTAAAGAGGCAATTTCAGACTTTGCTTTAGTACATAAAGATGAAGAAGATACTTGGGGATGGGGAAAGACGGGGGTGTACACAGCAAGACAAGGATATTTACAGATGCAAAGAAAAAATGACTCGCCACATCTGAAATCAGTGTGGAAGCAGATTTGGGACAGCTTTAGAATCCCCAAGATCAATTTCTTCTTTTGGACTCTGTTCCATAACAAAATCTTGACTGGAGAAAACATGTGTAGAAGGAACATAGCAGGTCCCCATCGATGTGCTCTATGCAAAAACACACTGGAAACCTCAGATCATATGTCTATCAATTTTGAGTATGCGAAGAAGGCCTGGTCTATCTTTCTGATCGGACTGAATGTGAGACCCCCAGCTCATTGTTCGATTGCAGATATGTTCTCCACTTGGAAAGCCAGTTATTCTCACAATATTGCTGAAAATATCTATGGTATAAGGTATGGATTTCCGCCCCAAAATATGTATGCTGGAAGCTATGGCTAGCCCGGAACGAAACCATCTTCAACCAAAATGAAATACATGCGGAAAAAGTGGCAGAACAGGCAAAGAAACTCCTTTTAGAAACTTTGAACTACTCTTCAGTTAAAGATGATAATTCCCTCCGAACATAGGAAAGGGCATGGCTGGATGACTTCTCTTGCAAGACCAGACCTTCAGCAAACATTTGGCCAACCCATAAGGAAAGATGGCAAATTCGAGAACCCATGGACAGATTTCAGCAGTGGTGGAAATCCCAGGGTAAGTGCACTATCTTCTTCTATGGTGCCTCAAAATGAAATCCAGGTAGATCAGGAGCAAGAGGGGTAATCTTCTATCCGAACGGGGAAAAAGATGATTTCAGTTGGGGACTTGGATTGAAAGCCAACAATCAGGCTGAAGCACTCAGTCTTTTAAAAGCTTGCCAATTAACCATAAAAGAAAGCCCAGGCGAAATCCTTATTTTTGGAGATTCAGAATTGTTGATAAAGTCATTAACAAGAAAGAAACGGCTCAAGGATCCAGCGTTAAACAAACAACTCTCCAAAGTGAGCAGAATCCTGAAGGACTTCTCCTTGGTGCAAATATTCCACATACTCAGAGATCTAAACAAGGAAGCGGACAGATTGGAAAACATAGGATGCACTCTACAAAATGGAATGATCGGCATAAATGCAGGTGCTTTGAAAATGGCAATTATTCCCTAACCGGGAAAGGAGCTTATGTAAAATCTACAAATTGCAATGATTTATTAGGCTTCGCACAACCCGAATTTATCAATAAAATTCAACCGTTTCAGTAAAAAAAAAAAAAAAACGAGTACTAGATCATTTTCTCGTTTGATCAGTAACTATGTTTCAAAACCATAGGGGTCGAAAACAACAAAACTCGCAAACCAATGGTAAATCCGGCAAGAGACAACGTTGCCATATAAGGAGCACCAATATTTCCAAAAGAAGGAAAATGACCAGGATTCACATCAGAGGGGTTTCCTTGACTTGTTGACTCAAGAACTATTGCCATTAATCTCAAGATAATATCCACTAAGGAGGTGTCCCATGGGGAGGATTTTGTTCCACGGTTGTTATGCGGACTTATCCCTCTTGTGGACAAGAGTGATCTCCCTAGACTCCAGAGAAATCTAGTATCAAACAACCAGGAACTGCAACCTTTCTCTAGACTATGATTGGCTGACAAAAATACTATTATAGAGGCCACTTATTGTTTAAACAAAATGATTGATGAAGTCCCTTTCAAATATTTCGATGATCCACTCCTCAATGCTTTAGATATCTTCTCGTCGCTCCCCATAACTTCTCCACGATGTTCTGAAGGAGATCTGCATAAACACAAACAAACAAGAGATAAAAGTATCCAGTATATAACATAAGAGATAAATGAACTAATTAACTCAACCATGTATCATAAACTAATCAATATGCAATCACAATCTATGTAGGTGATCAATTAATCTTGCAAATTATATCAACTAAGATGTAATTGAGAAAGAAAAATTGCTCTTATATTAATAAAATGGAGACTATCCTTATAACCATGTAGCCTTGATGTTGCAAGTCCCTTCCCACAATATCCAACCCTCTCCTTGAATGAATAGCCTTCCAACCTTATTCCTACATCATAAGCCTACTTCCAAAACTCCTCCTCAATCCTCAAGCCTGGGTTAGCTTTATAGGCCAAGAGTGGGAAGTTTGAGATCCACTAATGGCGGGATAAAGATTCCACAAGAGAGGGAGTTGCTCCATGATGGGAGGGATCAGGACTAAATAGGCAACCATTCAAATCTTGTTTATTGGCATAGATGCTACCAACAATGCTTGTATACTTTACTTTTATTTTTACATACGTTAAGTCATGTTCGCAAGTCACAATCTAAGATAGTGCGTACTTATGCATAGTTCCTAATGGACTCCTCTGTGCATGTGCAGAAATTGACTAGGGAACTGCGCAAGAAGCCAAAAACAGGGTTTTGTACCATGGGATCCAGGAATTCCACTTTCTTTGGGATAATTTGGATTCTAACTCTGTAGCGGAATGCTTTGGGACACATTTGTGGATAGAAAAAGATCCAAACCAATGGTCATTTTCCTAATGCAACAAAATCACATGTAATAGATTACCCTCTAAAGTGAAAAGTCAAAAGATATTTGATGACTGAAGCGCTTTATCATTCCAAGGTTTGGGTTAGAGACTGCAGTGGGAGACTTGAAACAATCAAACAAATGTTACAATGCAATATATAATCATCGATGAGGTAAGCATTCCCATATTCATAGTATAAATGTCTTAAAGAATCAGTACGGAAATACATTTGAAGATCCATGTCAATAGAAGACATAGTATGGACGCAGTCATCAATGGATCAAAAAATAATATTCAAATGGGCCTAAAAACTTATAAAAACCTAAAAAAGTAAAAAAATAAAAATTACCATTCGTGTTTTTAACCTTTTGAGAGTGATAGAGGTCATTTTCACCATAAAATTCAAAGGTGGATTCCGGGCAAACCGTTGGATGGAATCGTGCGCCGTCTTTTTCAGGTAGATCATCTCTTCGAGATCTTCGTTTTCGTGCTTTTATTTATCATTTCACTATAGTTATGGAGTTTTGGGGGAGGGTTTTAAAAACAAAATTCACCATCGATGTGTGCGGGTCACTCTTATCGGGCTTGCGCACATCGACCAATTTTTTTACAATAAAAAACATGATGTGTGCGGTTTCTAAGGAGATAACCACACACATCCTCACTCTTTATCATAGTCGATTGGGCATAGCGCCGAGGGCACAAAAATAAAATGAAAAACACCCAAAATTCTTGCTATTTTTTCCATGCTTGTTTCTAATGATCTTTTATGCCTGTTTGTAGGGTTTTGAGCTGCAAATATGGAGTGGAGAGAGCGTGAACATGAAGGGAAAGACATAGCTTCTCTAAACCATCCATAAACCATACATACATTGAAAAATCGTGGTATGTACAAGTTTTTCACCATTACGGGCATGAAAGCCCAATTAGACTTACTAGAATGGATGGGGGGCAAGTGGAACGTTCAAGAAGAATGTTTTACAGTTGGAGACCATAGACTTGTCATTAATGTTGTTGACATTTACTTTTTTACTAGACTTCCACGTCATGGGGTGGAAATCAATCTGTATGGGCATAGGCGAGGTGGCGAAACCAATGTCAACTATCTGATACAATATTGTACCGATGGAGTTGTTCTCAAAGATGGGAGAATTTACATTAAAACCATCTCAAGGCTTCCTTTCAAAGCTATCGGGTTCACTGTTGCATGGTTATGTGGTAGTGAATCTGTGCATTTTTTCACAAAGGCTCATATGCAAATCGACGTAGAGTGTTTGCAACCTACTATATTCAACCGGAGTGAGGTTGTAGTTTCAAATCTGAAAGGGCAACTAACTAGAGTCAGAACATGTAGACCTAAAAACTTTGGGTACGGTGCCTTTGTCATTTCATTTTCTCTAGAGTGGATCCCTCTTCTCACTCCACATGTAGTTATAGAGATAAGAGGACCTTAGGACCGTCACATGTTGAAATGGGTCACACTTATGGCACGCCATAGAGGTGGCGAAGGACCAATGATCAAATATACTCCCGACTTCTTCGAGTGGCTGGAAAATCAAATTATCATGATTGAAGATTTTCCATACGCATACATGGATTACACAGGCGATCGTACATGCCACTGCCATGTGGGATGCAGTGGGGCAATATAGGTAAAACTTCAAATTTTGGTTGATTTTTTAAAATTTTCATTTTTCTGTTATTTTTTGGCATCTAAAACTAATTGTCTAAAATGATCATGCAGATGTGGCCTCGGTGAGACCTGCTAGATTACACAGATATGATAAGCGTGGTGAGAAACCAGTAACTCCCATAGTGTTGAACCCGGATGCAATGGAGGCATTGACAGAGATAGAGCACAACCTTGATAAGTTGACCTTGGACATCCCAGATGTCACAATAGATGATTTGCCTCTCCGCTATCATAGGCACACTTTGGGGGTTCCCAGACCTATTAGTCATTTTCTACGATGAGTAGCATGCGTTGTTGTATGCTACCATGATCATCATCATGCGTAGTCACTAGTCTGAGGGCTAGATTTTTGTTTTTGGATGATGTAATAGCATGTTCAGAAAATAAAGGCCACGGAGCCTCAAGTCTTTGGATGGCATTGGATGGCATTTTTGTAAAAGCCACACTTTTTACAGACATTTATCTAATGGAACCTACTACTTCTATTTCAGTCTAACTTGTATAATATATGGATGAATATTGCATTGATTTCTTTACAAATTTTTTACAAATGCCAATTTCACACATAATTAGCCAATGCATTAGTTAATGTGTTTAAATTTCTTGGAATATGTTGATACTCAATATAATCAAACTCTCTTTCCAAGAGATGGACCCGCAAAAACATTCTTAACATGGAAGCACTTCTAGCTAAATAAACACCATTAAATGTAATACTATGAGTTTTCAATCAAACCTAACAATCAATCGAAGAATTCCAAATGAAATGGCATCAGATAATAGCTCAATCACTGCGTTATACCCTACAATATTATTCATTGTTCAACCAAGGCATATCCCATGAATAGAAACTAATTCATCTGTGGGCGAATAAATGACCCAGGCTGCGGAAGATAAATTCCGAGTACTACAATTAGCGCCATCAACGAAGCCAATGTAATCTTGAGGGAACTTCGACATCTACAAATCGAGTGTAACACAAGATAAGTAGGAGAAGTAGCAGAAATTTGTAAAATGCTACTAAAAATCTCCACACGTAAAATATCGTACCAAAAAAAAAATCACCAAACAATCTAAGCATAATATCTTTTTAGGTAAAGACCATTTATGGGATTTCCCAAAGGAATTATGTCACAACCAACTAGTTCATAGGCCCCTTTCGCCAGTGCGCATTTTACAGCATAAGGGTTGTGCCATATGGGCTCGAATTTACCAACGCCTAACTTATCGTGCTCTTAATTATAGACCAAGACTAAATCACCCTCTAAATATGAATGAGGTTTGACATTTTGATCATACTATGCTTTAACTTGTTTCTTTCGGGCCTCACTAGTTAATGTAGCCTCACATTGAGTCTCATTGAGACGTACTAAGTATAGGAAACGTTCTTCCTCTGCATAAGTGGCTAGTAATAATTCAATTGCTAGTTTCAAAGATGCTATCTCACATTCAATCGATAGAACTGCTTCCATGTTGTAAACGAGCTGAAAAGGAGTAAAACTAGTCGAATTTTTTAGTGTGGTATGGTATGCCCACAAGCCTGGATAAAGCATTAGATGCCAATCTCGTTTATGAGTCCCGATAATCCGTTTAATCATGGTGGTTAAAACCTTGTTAACAACTTCTACTTGGCCATTTTCTAGCAGGTAATATGGAGTAGAATTGTCATGACGCAGACCTAGATTCATGGTAAGATCAGTCATCATAAAGTTTCGAAAATAACTACCATGGTCTGTGACAATGGCTTGTGGAACTCTGAACCGAGAAATCACATGATTTAACACAAAAATGGATGTTGTTTCACCATCATCCTTATATGTAGGCATCGCCTCGGCCCATTTCATAAAATAATTTATCGCTAGGATATTGTACCCATGCCCCCCGACCGAGTGAGGGTTACATGTAAGGAAATTAATGCCCCATTTAGTGAAAGGACCAAAAACAATGATTGGGTGAAGAGGAGTTGGATGTGCATGCATTTTTCGATCATAAATTGATAATTATGGCATTTCTATACCGCAATTATACAATATTTGAACATAGAAGGCCCGAAATACCCCGCGCACAGGATCTTTTGAGCAATGGAAAACCATGACATATGACTGCCACATGCTCTAGAATGGCAGTCATTTAATGCCTTTTTCAGCTTCCTCGTGAGTTAAACATTGTCTGAAAATAGAATCAGCACCATGACGATAAAGTGTATTGCCAACAATATTGTATTGTTGGGATTGATACTAGATACGACAACAATTAGTTCGACTGAGTTCTAGCCGAAATGTATGGGTATGAAGATAAATTATGATATCTCCATACCATGGATCTAAAGTGCTGATCATAAAGAGAGATTCATCTGGAAGAGAATCTTCTATGAGGTTTTCTGTCTTAGTACGGGGAAACTCACATAATAATTTAGCAAATACTAACAATTTCTTAGATTTGGATTTAATGAATTCCAATAGGATGACTATCCATTTGGAATACTTGCTCCCAATCAATTGTCTAGTAAGAATGTAAACCACGAGGTTGCAATCTGAAATTATAGTAGTTTTGTGCAATAGAATGTAGTGATGAAAACATTGGACAACTTGAACGGCTGCCAAGGCCAATTTCTCCACATGTGCATATTTTGCTTTAGTTTTGGTCCAATTTCTACTTAATTAATATATCACATGCTCTTTGTTCGATTCATCTTCTTGAACTAAAACCATGCCAATAATCACATCAGATGCAGCTAAGTATAAAAAGTAGTCTCGATGATAATCGGGAGGATTCAACAACGATGTATGGGTCAGCGCAGGTTAAGTGCATCAAAGGCCTTTTGAGCCACTTCGTCCCAAGAGAATGAGATGACATTTTTCAAAAGTCCAGTAAAACCTTTAGTTAACTCGACTTAAATCTGGATGAATCAACATAGAAAGTTTTCTTTCCCTTGCAAACTTTGGAGTTGACGAAGATTGGAAGGATGAGGCAAATTCATAATAGCCTCAACCTTTAGTGGATCAACACGAATGTCTTCATTTGAAACAAAAAATCCTAGCAATCAACTGGATTACACACAAAATACTCACTTGTGTGGATTCAAACAAATATTCTAATGACAGCATCTGATAAATATTGCTCTCAAATGCATTGGATGGTCTTCCCGTCTCATTGAATGAGATGGAAAGTCATCCAAATAAGGTTGCACAATATGCTTTATATCTTGAAATGCATAAGACATAGCCTGTTGAAAAGATGCACTGACATTCTTTAAACCGAATGGGATTTTTCGATAAGAAAAATCCCCCCCATGGGCAGATGAATGTGGTTTTGTGTTGATCAGCTGGGAGTATGTTGATTTGGTTGTACCCAGAAAATTCGTCCATAAATGAAAACATTTCATTTCTGGCACATTTGTCAATGATTTGATCGATATAAGGAGTAGGATAGTTTCCTTTCGGACAAGCTTTATTGATATCCCTATAATCGACACATACTCTAATGCTTCCCTATTTCTTGTTAACAAGTACAATATTGGACACCCAATCAGTTAAGGGAACTGGGTAGATGCAACTTGCTTTGGGCAATTTCTCGACCTCAACTTTAATCGCAACAACATTTTGTGGATGCACCAGACATAATCATTGTCTAATAGGTTTCATATGTGGGTTCTTAATCACATGTACAACAATTCTTGGGTCAATTTCGGGCATTTCCTCATAGGACTAGGCCAAAATGTCACGTAATTCTTGAAACAGTGCCTTATATGTTCAAATTTCTTTGAATGACTATGAGGCACCTATGTGAATATTTTCAATAATTCTCGTTTTGACTGAGATGTCAATGGTAATTGTTTTAATTGTTGTATATATGTTTCCCAAATTCCTTTCGAACTCAACTTGAAAAATTGAAATGGCCGATTATGGACTATCTACTATCTCAGGCGAAAACATAGTTGAAAAATCATTCTTGATTTTACTAAGGTTAGGTAGAAAAGATGAAGACAGTGGTACTCATTCCATGGAATTTCATCTGAAGTCATGACCTCCATAATACTTTCATAAGTAAGAAACGTATAGTCGAAAGGATTAGGGAGTGAAACTGGTTCTGACCAAGGTAAAGGAGAAGAATTATCATTGATCGCATTCACTCGATTAATATCAGAAGATGATGGGTTGGAAAACGATTGAAGTGCCTATTAATCCAATTCAAACAAGTTCAAAGGCATCTCATTGCCATAGGAGGCTAATTCAAACTCTAAAGGCACTATCCAGGGATCAGAAGATTCCATAGTGTTTGATGTAATCATGTTAACCTCGGAAAGTTTAAAAGAAAAGTTCAGTGGAGGAAGAGTAAAGGTTCCCATCAGTGATGAGCCTTTGAGTAAACCAACACCAATATCCTCATAAAGAGTATTCGTTTTTCCAACAAAAGGTATGCTACCCGTACAGTAAGACAATTAGTCTACTTTGACAATTTTCCCTTTCTGATCAAATTGTACATTCGAAAAAAAAAAATGAGACCACTACTGACATAGCATATGTCCAACTTCGACCAAGCAAAAGGTTGTAATCAAGCTGAGCATCAACAAATTCAACTTTGATCACAACCATTTTACCCTCTAGCTCTGTGGGCAGATCATTTAGGATTCCATAAGGACGAAAACATCTTCCATCAAAGGCTTTCGGAGTGGTAGGTGACTGATTGATGGTCGGAGAACTTAAAACTTTCCACAAGCAATCGACATAATACACTTAGAAGCTCCTTCTTCAACAACTGTGTGAAACACTCGTCTGGTTTTAACAAAAGCTAGAATATGGAATGTCAGTTGATGAGGGAGTCTCGGGATATGACTCTCAAGGTCAGAGATAATTAGTTTAGAACCTTGTCGATCAATAGCTCCTATGGCTGACAATAAAATATTTAGTTGTATCGGGCATGTTTGCAACACTTCTAGGGCTGACATTGCAGAAGAATACATAGCTAGGTATTCAACAATGTTGTAATCTTGTGCAGCCCTAGCATGTGGTTTGAAAGCTTATTTCTGAAGCAAACCTTTGGGAGGTCATTGAATCATCATGTCAAGAATCGGTTTCTCAATTTGTAATGGTTCAGAATGAGGAGGAGGAATTGAACTAGAAGGTTGACCAGATGAGGTAGCCTCATTTCCATGTTAACAAGACCCTTAGATCCATAATATTTTGATCTCGTAGCTACCATAACTTTCTACAAAGACATCATCATGATATCTTGTGATGTGGAAGAGGAAGATGTATTTTGAGAAACCATTTTTCTATCTTGAGAAGGAAATGGATCCTTCAAAACAATACGAGTTGGAGAACCTTTAATGAATTTGGAAACCTTTTCTCTATGTGGGCATTCCTTCGTATAATGATCCTCATTGCAAATAAGCCAAGGATAGCGAGGTTTTTGTTTCTCATAAGTAGGTTCAGTTTTAGCAGGTTTCTCTTTTGAAGAATCATTTTGTTTCGATTTACCTTTCCCCTTATTTTTACCTTCGGTTGACTGGCTCTTGCCAGTAGATGATTATACGGCATTAATTTTGGAAATAGCTTCCAGAGAAAGGCTTTTAGCGGGTGAATCTTGTATGGCCAAATTATAAGTACTTTTAGAATTTGTCTTTTTCCCCTTAGACTGTTGGCTAAAATAACCTATTATACCATCAACGACATTAGATCCTGTAGGAGAAGTAACTATTAGATCACTTGTAGGGCGCGGTAAATTCAAGATTTTCTCATATAAGATGTCGGATTAGGTGTAGACTAAGTCTAAATACTAGGCACGAGCAATTACGTACTCTTCCGTAACGACACCTCCCTCAGCAAGATCCTCGGTAATAACGGGAAGAAGTGACTTTCGTAAACCATTAAGCTAAAATCTAATCTAGAATGAAAACTTTGACTGACCGACGTCTACATCTCCATTCATGTATATGATCAAAAATATGAGTTGATTTTAATTGTTTTAAAGAACTCAGTAGTCCACTACTAGTATCATATTGAATTGGTAGCTGGAAATGGGTTAAAAACGTTGTTACTAGAGAGTTAAAGTTATGAAAAGAGGCGTGAGGTAGCTCAATGTACCATTTGGTTGTCGAACCGGTTAATTTTTTTTGGAAAAGGCGAAGACGAATAGAATCATCGATTAAATAATTCAATGCACACCAAATATGATATGTCATCACATGATTGGATGGGTCTTCTCCTGATTTGCCTTCAAATTTGGGTACATCACTCAGTAACTTGGTAGGAATCGTCGGCCAATAAGGATAATAATAAATGGGATCGTTCGTTAACCAAGATAACTCTGGTAAATCTAGAGCTGTAATAAACAGTGATTGTCGGTTAGGATCTTGTGGTAAAGTTTGTTAACCTTGCAGGTTAAGACCAACCCCTGGAGGAGGATATCCAGGTAATCCTAGAATAGCCTATGCAGTTGAAATTGGAATTCCACCAGGGGAACCAGGGTGAACCATACCAGGTCGAGGTTGAATAGGAACTTGATAAGTATGACCAGGGTATGGTTGACTCTGGAACGGTTGAGCTGGAATTATTTGACCTAAGTAATATTTCCCATGTACATGTTGAGTTTGCAAAGGTTGACCTTGAAAAAATTGACTTTGAACAAGTTGCCTTTGAATAAATTGACCTTCAAAAGGTGGGTTTTGGAAACTTTGACCTTGAAAAGGTGGACCTTGAAAAACTTGTCCTTAAAAAGGTGGAACCTGATCAATTTGACCTTGAAAAGGTGTTTGCACTATTCCTATAATGGGTTGCCCGATAGGAATCTGTGGTATAGACTGGACCATAGGAATGATTTGATAAGAAAAAACTTGAGGGATTGCCTGAGTAGTCTGAGGAACAGATATCTGGGGGGTAACTGGAATGGTCATTTGTGATACCCTTGGGATAGGTGTATGATGGGAACTTGGAACTGGCTGCGAAACAGGTGTTTGAGGTGCACTCTGAATAGGTTTTTGAATCGGTTGTAGAACAGGTGTTTGAGGAATTCTTTGGATAGGTTGTTGGACAATTATTTGCATAATCCCCTAAACAGGTTACTGGATAGGTACGACAATACTTGGAATAGGTATTTGAGGAATAGGTTGTCCAATAGGTTGATCAGGTTGATAAAGTGGCACATGTGGAGCAACTGGACCAAACTGTTGAGTAAAATAAGGAATCCAAATAGTTTTCGTCCTAGGGTAAGGAGTACTAAGCAAAGGTTGGGTTACGGTAGGTTGACCTAGATCGGGTTGAGGTATCTGACCATAAGTTCTGGTAAAAGGTTGACCCCCAACCATAAGATAAGATCGACAACAAGTTGTCCTCCAAGTGGAGGATAAGGTAATTGCCCCCCAGGCAGGTAATAAACACCAGTTAGGGTTTTTTTAGGGTTACTTGAGTTACCGGATACCATGTGAATTTGTTGGTCTGATGTCGTAGGGGCTTCACACATGGATGTCATACTCTAAACAATAGATGTAGATAAACCAACTAAGCAAGTAGAAGGTTGACGAGAAGAAGAAGCTCTTGAAAAATTCCCAGTGAATGACTCATATCTAGGAGGAACTGAGGGACCACCATACAATAGCAATTCCAGGGAGCTGGTAAGCATAGATTAATCAATGGGTTGGCTCCCAATAGGAATTTCTAACATATTTTTTTTCTGGTGAATAAAAAGGAATGTGTGGAGGTGATAAATAATGACCTAAAAAGGTCAAAGTTGTAGAATACCAAGGGTTAGGTAGGAAAGAAGAGAAATGAATTCTTGGGTCAAAAGATTCACAATCGGTAAATGGAGAATGAGGTGTTTATGCCTCCTTGTTTCTGGTAATATATTCAATGTTAATTAACCCAAGAGATAATTCAGTCGTAATTATCAGCCTCCTTCGAGGCGAAGGTGGCTCAGGAGTAGGATCTATATCAACCATAGGTGGTTCAGGTTGAGAAACTTCAGACTCAGGTTGTTCTATTTCTGGTTCGATTAGTTTAGTGTCTAAAACTTCACCAGTATCAGATTTAGTTTGAACTACTTCGGTATTCTCTAGGCCATAATGAACTAAACCTAATTCTACTTCTTGTGTTGGATTCACTTCGGTTTCTGTTGTGTCAGATTGTAAACCTGTTGATGTTTCAGGTTCTTCTGGGGCTTTAGACCTTGTTGACTTTGACCTTTCAGTTTTTATCTTTTCCAATTGACTAGTTGTGTATTCAGGGGGTTTACCTTGCATTCTATGTGATTGCCTTGGTGATTAAGCAAGAAAGAAAATTTATAACATAATCAAACAATATTCACAATCCAATCCTAAAGGTCTCTAAAAAGTAAAAACAAACAATTAACACACGTTAAAAATCTAAGGATTCAAACCATGCAAACAAGCTTTTCACAACGAAATCACTAGTTGGTGATGAAATCCAACGTCATAGAAATCAAAGTGAAAAGTGGCTTTTGGTAGAGCGGGTGGAACCAGTTACACTGATAACCTGCTTAATGTACACAATCTAGTGCAAGTAAACTTCATTTATGCCATCTCGAATCAAGGATACCCTCCAAAAATTTCAAAGTGAGTCTAGCCAATGTTTGTTCTAGGTACAACAGAAACTTCCCCTCCATCGTCACCTTAGGTAAAATCCCTAAGAATATGGTCACCAAGGTGACCATGTAAAACAATTCTACTTGGGGGGGACAGTAGCGGATCAGACGTACACGCAAGGGCATAGTAACAAAGCTCAATCCCCTTAAAAGTTCCTCAACATGGTTAATTTGAGGTTTACTTCCAAGTGACTACCTTTCAACATCAGTTTTAGTAAGTGTAAATCACTCTACCGTAGCCAATGAAGTGGGGTCGATCACTTCACTGGGTCCAATATGATCTCATGCTTGACTCCTTTGTAAGGGGAGCTTCCTAGAGCAAAATTGCAGTAAACGGATTTTTCTCCCTATCAAAAGATGTTAATGTTTTTTTTGCATCTTTGGAAAGTTAAATCACTTCCCTATCCCAAAGCCCTACAACCTGATCTACTATAGGTGGAAAATAGCCCTAAAAGTAAAACTTTCTAGATTGATTTTATTAGCGTTGATTTTAAGAGTTGGTATTTACTCAAAGGTAATGGATGTGAAATTGATGAAATTATGACTTGACACAAATCCTAATGCAGTTGAAAATGAAAATGTAGTATTTTCATTTCAATGAAAATCAATCTGAAGTATGGAAAGAGACTTTCACTTTTTCAACCTAAATGTAAACAAAAACTCTAAATCCCACTATATCCCTTTTCCTAAAATGCATACATCCAATTTCAAATCACCCAAATATTCAAAATAACTTCAAACTTTCACTTTGCCCAATAACACAAAAAATCAAGAAATATATATTTTCATACAATCACTCAAAAATTCGCAAAATGCAACAAGAAACCAATAATCACTAAAAATGAATTTCCCTAATTGAATTCTATAAATTCACTTGCAGTAAAAAGTATAGTTCATGAACACTTCAGCACTAGAAAGAAAAATGACTTTTCATTTCGAAACATGCATAAGAAATATTTTTCACAAATAATACCTAATCTTGTAATTCATTGATTTTGACACACAAAACAAACTTTCACAAAAGAGCAAACTGGACTTAAGATCTGATGTAATCGAAAGAAGAAAGATAGATAGTCAACAAAACAAGACCAACAGATCTCTCTTTTGATAGATCGACCATTCATTAGATGAGACTTTACCCTAATTTGCAAAAACAAGACAACTACAACCAAATATTTTCATAACACTCAGCGAGACTGACAAACACTCAGAGAAGGTACAAAAAAGTGTAAATTAACGGGAAACCCCAACATTTTTGGACTGGATGAGGATAAAATTGATTTTATTTATTTTTTAATTCCAAGTATGTGCGCAGGTCTTAGAGGAAACTAGTTTGCACACACTCTATTGCAAAAAGACAAGTGCGCATATATGTGTACTATGCCTAAAACCTAAGTGCGCACAATGGGGAATTTTGGAAAAAAAATAAAAAATAAAAAATAAAAACAAGTTAAATCCAACCTAAAATCCATTTTTTTAAGATTTCCAGGCACTCAAGGAAGGCTTGTACAAAAGGTTCAAAAGGTCAAACATGAAAACTAATGGAGAGAGACGATTCCCCAATGGAGTCGCGAATTTGTTATGTGGAATTATCCCTCTTATGGACAAGAGCGATCTCCCTAGACTCCAGATAAATCTAGTAACAAACAACTAATAACTACTACCTTTATCTAGACTATGATTGACTGAAACAAATACTATGATAGAGGCCACTTACTGTTTAAACGAAATGATTAATAAAGTCCCTTTCAAAGCTTTTAACCATCTGCTCCTCGATGCTTTAGAGATCCTCCTGTTGCTCCCCACAACTTCTCCTTGATGTCCTCAAGGAGATTTACATAGATAGAAACAAACAAGAGATCAAAGTATCCAGTATATAACATAAGAGATAAATAGACTAATTAACTCAGCCATGTATCATAAATTGATCAATATGTAATCACAATCTATGTAGGTGATCAAGGAATCCTACAAATTATGTCAACTAAGATGTAATTGAGAAAGAACAATTGTATTTATATTAATAAAATGGAGAATAGCCTTACAATCATGTAGCCTTGATGTTGCAAGTCCCTTCCCATAATCTCCAATCCTCTCCTTGAATGAATAGCCTTCCGACCTTATTCATGCAACCGAAGCCTACTTCCAACACTCCTCCTCAAGCCTCAGGCCTGGGTTAGCTTTATAGGCCAAGAGTGGGAAGTTTTGGATCCATTTTCCAAGGGATGAGATCCACTGATGGTGGGATAGGGATTCCACAAGGAGAGGGAGTTGCCCCATGATGGGAGGGATCGGGACTGAATAGGCAACCATTCAAAGCTTGATGGTTGGGATAGATGCTACCAGCAATGCTTCTAGATTTTACTTTTTATTTTTACATGCGTTAAATCGTGTTCACAGGTCATAGTGTAAGACAATTCATACTTATGCACAGTTCCTAATCGACTCCTCTACGTATGCGCAGAAATTGACTACGGAATTGCGCAGGAAGGCAAAAAAAGTGTTTTGTACCATGGGATCCAAGAATTCCACTTTATTTGGGATAATTTGGATTCTAACTTTTCAAGGGAATGCTTTGGGACACATTTGTGGATAACGAAAGATCGAAACTGATGATCATTTGCCTAATGTGACAAAATGATGTGCAATAATGGTCAATTAATTGATTTTATAAATTTTAGACACAAATAAAACAAAGGGGTAAATAAGCAAAAATGGATTACCAAGCAACTGTGCACTGCAATATACCACCTTGGTAAACCAAGGATTTACATACGGGTAAGCAATCTCCCCGAATGTTGTGTTTAGTATATCACAGTATACAAGGCAACCGACTCGGTTACCTATGGTGAGGATAACAACCTATGGTGGACTTCCAAAATATGCTCGATGGTACGTGGAACTGTAGTCTGTGTTGGTGTTGTCTAATGCATAATCGTACAATGAGAGTGCTCCCATATACTTTTCATGTATGGAGCACCATCTAATATACCCAGAGGTACGTGGAGAACAGTCTCATACACTTACATACGTGGAACAGGATATCAACCCTAGATGCAAGTTTTGGAAAAAAATGACAACTCCTATGTTTAAAGACGTCGAAACGCGTCTCTAGCATAAACCTCTTTGTGTGTCGTTAAGTTTCAAATGCTCCTTAGGTTAATTGAGATGAATTTTAGCTTTGATCTTGAATTATGTTTTGATTTCATGGCTCAAAATTCGATGTCTCCTGAACACACCTATGATGCAACTAATATGACAAAAAAACTCTTTTCATTTTCCTTTTAACAATGAAAGGCATAACTAAGTGCGGGAAGAAGAAATCAATAGACAATGCAACAAACAAGTGATGCAACAATCAATCTCCTCAACTTCACTGTTCCAATCAAAATCAAAGCCCTATATGCAATGCAAATAATTGTTTTTCTTTTCTTTTATTTTAATGTTTCAAATGCAAAGAAAACTAAGATACAACAAGATCAATGGTAAGAGAAAACACACAGAATATGACTATAACATAAATTTCTTCAAACAATTATGATCAAGCAACAATTTGCTAATAACCTAATTGAAAAGAACAAAGGACAATCCAAACAAATTCTTATCAAAGACCATCAAAACCAAAATCAAAGAAAGTAAAGGATTTCAAAGACCAAGGCACACTTAGGGACACAAGGTAAACTAGCTGGAACCAAGCAAATTACAGAGAAAGGCACAAAAAGGCAATTTTTAAGATCAAATAGGGGTCAGCGTAGGTGCAGAAAGGGCACAAGTGCTTTGCAGTGCATGTGTAGAGAAGGCTAGGGTGCAGTGCAACACTTTGTCTCCAAACCAGGGGGAGCGTTGATCCAATTCCAGCCAAATTGTGACACAAAAAATGAAATAAATCTTAATGAAAGGTCTTCCTAGGGTCAACCAAGGTCTGAGTGAGGCAAAGAAGATCAATTCAAGAGGTTAAACAAGTGCTAGGGTCAAGGAAACCGCTAAGGGAATGAAATGATTCCAAGTGGAGTCATTAATTTTTATGCAAAATTTATGATTGCAGATAAAAGTATCTTCCCTTGACCTAGTGGATTGGTCTAGAACAACAGAAAACAAAGAATATAAAGTTTCCCTTAGAGATATAGAAGAATGGAGAGAGGCTTACTTGGAATCTGTCGCAAGCTTTAAACTCCTCCTGACTTTTAAGCTCCAATCACAGCTCTGATTGTTATAATTAGAACCTACACATGTAACAAAAACAAGCGAGGGATCTACAACATCTACGTAGCATAATTCAATTACTCTTTCAATGGACCAGTGAGGCATTGAAATATATAAATGTAAACAGAACATAACACGTATAGGAAGACAAGATACTCTTTGTATTAATATAAATAGGAGAGAGTTTACAACCAAGAATAATGGTGATTTTGTAGAGATCGCCCTAATTTGACTTGTCCTTCCTTGTCACAAAGCACACCTCTATGTCACTTTAATGCATGAAGATGATGACTCTCTTAGATTCAAGGCAACAACATGAGGGCATGCTCAGTCTCCAAAAGCCAACCCTGATGTTGTAGATGGTGGTAAATATATAAGAGAGTGTGGTATTTTAGGAATTCTTATCCATTTACCAATCTAGGCTTGAGATCCACTTGGGATGGGAGGATGAGCTCAAGGGATAAGAGGTGATGTCTCCAAGGTAGGATCATATAGGATTCGAACTTCTTATCCAAGGTAAATGGTTAAAAAACCTCTAGAATCTTCTAGAAGAGGAAGCTTCGGGATTTTTTTTAATTTTGTTGAATCTCTAGAATTAGTGCACCCCCAGCAAGGGATAAGTTGTTGTTGATCAGTGTTGGTGCAGCAAGAAGAAACCTGCTGCTAAACGCAGGTTTCTAAAGGGGCAGGGTGTGCCGGGGGTTAAAATCATTGATTTGAAACAATCAGACCCAAAAACTCAGGTATTTACAAAGATCATGCTTAGGGAATTGTGTAGGGATGATGACAACATGTTCATGGATGTGGATTGATCTGACGTGTAGGCTTATTGGCCAGATGCTACAAAATGGCCTATAACAACCTCTTCTAAAAAGAAAAAAAGATTCAAAGGAGGAAATTAACCATTCATTTAGTGATTTGTGAAAGTCCATTATTATACATAATTTATGACAAAAAAATTGAAAATATTGAAGTTTAGGACCATGGTTTATGAATATATTATGTAATATGTCCATATCAGGTTATTGTAATAATCTAGGTTCCTCAATCTAGACGAACTCCAACTTTTGAGAGCTTTTTTGCAACAACATTTTTGTCCTTGAATACGACATATAGATGTATTTGATGTTGAATTTCTAGAGCTAATTAGGTAAGCACAATTTTCTCCAACTAATAAATACCTCCAATGACATATGATATTACTTTAGCACACCCTAGGAATCATTAAGCAATTACACATAGAAAATTCAACTGTAAATGAAATGGAAATAGTAAAGATCACAGTAGAATAACCATGCACAATAGACACCAGTATTTTTCCTTGGTAAATCCAAACTCGAGAGAAAACCCAATATTATTTTCTAGGAGAAATTGTTCAGTTCAACAAAGGTACAATCTACAAGTCAACCTGGGTTAATCGCCCTCCTTAGACCCAATTTTGAGTCCTTACCAGCTTTGTCTGAGCCCTTAACTAGCTATGTTCAAGCCCTTAATCTATGATTCCTATCCAGACACTCTTGCAACCAGGTGCACCCTACCTGAGGTTCTTTAACTATGGCCTATGATAGGCTCTCCTTGGCCTCTTCCTACATCTTGGTACAAGCCTTCCTCGGCCTCTTCTGGTGTTCTGTTACAGGCCCGCTTCAACCCATTTTTGTCGTTGCCTCGACACCCTTTTCTATCCTTGGACCAACCTTAACCGAGCTCTTATACAAGCATATTCGTGGCCCAACTTGAGACCCTTTTCGAACATTGTCCAGGCCTAGACTCCAACCTATGTCTGTGCTTAGAAGTGGCAGAAGTGGCCTATTTTGGCCTGTTTTAGGCTTCCTCTCCTGTGATTAGGATCCACCCTATTTTCAGCCCTAAGAGGCCTTCTAGGTTCAGATGGAGGATTGTTCTAGGCTCTTCATGCAATCCTAATTTGCTACCCTAAGTAGCCTTTGCTTGTTGTGGATTTAAGCCACAACTCAATCATATCACAACCTCTTATGTCCACCAAAAACTCCACAATCTCAACCCTTCTCTAGCACAGGTATGTGGCTGAGTTTAGGGTACAGATCAACCCTAAAAAATTTCGTCTTGTTAGATAGAAAACTCACCTCCTAGACTCCTTGATGGTTGCGGTTATCTCATATGAATAACACTCCACAAATGTGCTCTTATGAATGTGTGAGAACAAGTGTCCAAGTGAGGAGGTTGACTAACTATATATAGTGTTCATAAGGTGCCCAAGAGGCACGTCTCCTTCTTGGGCTTACTTGAAGAAAAAATAATTTAATTTAATTTCCTTTTAATTATTTAATGATCATACTTGAGCAGGTGGGGAATACTTCCCACGGCTACCCAAAAAATCAACACTTCCTCTTGGCTAGGGAGGTATTCACCTTGACTTCCATAAATGTCCACTTCACTAAAAAATTCTCCATCCCAAAAAAAATATTGAATGAGCCAGCTATGTTAATGTATCCATCCACTTCATGTTCTATTCCAGAACCATGTGGAAAGCATTCTGCACCAACATCCTGTAAAGGATCTAGTCACCCACTAGCCAAATACCATTTGGCCATATGGTCAAGTTCCCCTTGAACGTGGTAAAAGAAACTAGTCCCGGGTCACCAATTAACCAATTCATCAATTGGGAATAGGTCAATTCTCCCTAATCAATGGTGAAAATTTGGGTCCATTTACCATTCCAACATGTCCTCACATGGAACTTGAATGGTAAAAATACTTGCACGATGCTTTGAGGCACTCGCTTTTCCCACTAGACAAGTAACCCTTGGCAATATGGTCAGAACCTTCTCACTGGGGTAGCACTCCAGGCTCTGATGTTATCTGGGACATTCTCCCTAGCCACATTACATGGCACTCGATTAATACGCTTGACCAAGGGAGAATGTCTGCCCTTATGCTACAACATCAATACTCTCTCTCAATGAGGGAGGCATAATTCTCAACCACTCCAATCTTGTCCCTAAAGTATGCAAACTTCATCTAGGATAGAGACTTTGTGAGAATTCCAACATCCTGCTCATCCGTAGAAATGTATTGGAGCCTCACTTCTCCCTTCCATACCAGGTCTCATATGTAGTGGTACTTGATCTCAATGTGCTTCAACCTATCATGGAAAAATGGTTTTTTCACAAGATTCACATAATTATGATTGTCACAATGTATCAAAGTCATCTCCAACACTTGATCAAAGAATCTTTCAAGCAGCTTCTGAAGCCACACTGCTTCACAACTGGCCAAATTAGTTGCAATAGACTCAACCTCTCCAATGTTGAGTGGGACATATTTCTACTTCCTGCTCATCCAAGATATCATATCATAACCCAAATTGAAGCAACATATTGATGTGTTCTTTTTGTCTTCAACACTTCCTGCCCAATAAATATATGTGTATCCCTACAATTGTACTTCACCATTTGAAACATATCCCAATCCATAACTAATTATATCACGCAGATATCTCAACACATGCTTTGCCACAATCCAATGTACATCCATAGGTTCCACTGTGAACTGACTTAGAGTGTTCATTGCAAAGAAAATATCAAGTTTGGTATTAACTAAAAACATCAAGGATCCAATCAATTATAAATACATAGAGGGATCCACCAAACCTAAGTTAGACCCTCTCAGCTTCTTCAAAATGGTCACCATGGTAGTGGCCATGGACTTGTAGTCCATCATCCCAAATCTCTGAAGGATTGTAATAGTATACTTCCCTTGACCAAGGAAGGTCTCACTTGCCTTTTGCCACACTTCTAATCCCAATAAGTGACGCATAAAACCTAGACTCTCCATCTTGAACTCAGAGGTCAACTCCCTATTACTTTGATCAATGAGATCTTTTTCTCTTGTCAAAAACAAGTCATCAACATGTAATAATAAGATCACAAGCTCACCTTTAACAAACTTGTAGTAAATATTGGGATTGTCATCACTCTTGGTGAAACCAAGACTCAGGTATCCATCAATGTTATGCAACCAACTCAAAAGATAGAAGAAAAGATAGTTCAATGACTTAAAAATTATCCTCTTCGAGGGGGGAAACTCCTTTACATTACAAAAATGAATAATTCTTGGATGATACAAATGATAAGACCTCCTTAGTATATGTAGGGGTCTCAGGGGTCATAATATAATCAGAGCCTACATAACAATAATAATGTAAGGACACAACAATAACAATAGTGGGCATCTATGGGGCATTACAATAACAGCACGGGGGATACATGGGCACAACAATAACAATAGGGGGCTACACTAACAATAACAATAAGGTGAATACACTAGTATTATAGGTATCTAACATGCCCCTCTCCTTCAAAAAAGTGTTGTCCTTAATTCTTGAGTAGTTCTAGATGCTTATGTATAAAATTCTCATCTTCCCATGTGGAACCTTCAGCGGGTAAGTTCTTCCACTTAATGAGATACTCTGAAATTAATCGATTCCACAGTTCTCAAGTTCTTGTTTTCGTGACTGCTTCAAGCTCAACATGATTTTTCCTTCTTTGTCAGGTTCTAGAAACATTGTTTGATTTGGGAGCTTGTCACTAATAACCTTCTTTAAGCATGAAACATGGAAAACTGGGTGTACTCGGAAGATGCAGACAACTCCAATTTGTATGAAATATTACCAATGTTTTACAACACCTTGTAAGGACCATAGTAGTTGGGTGATAATTTATTATCCTTCTTAGCTTGCTTAAGGGACATTTGTTTGTATGGTTGTAGCCATAAAAATACCTAGTCACCTACATCAAAACCTCTTTCACTGTGATGTTGATTAGCCTGTTGTTTCATTTTATTCTACACCAGAGTGAGGTTATCCTTTATGAGTTGGAGAAATTGTTGTTGATGCTCGATGTGATCTTCCACTGCTTGAAATTAATAATTTTCTCTTAAAGATGATGTGATGGATGGTGGATGATGTCTATAAAGTGCCATAAATGGGGCCATTTTTGTTGCAGTATGGAAGGAAGTGTTATACCACCATTCAGCTAGAGGTAACCACTTGACCCATTATGTTTTTTTATCATATACAAAGCAACGAAGATATCCTTCCAAACATTTGTTCACTATCTTAGTTTGTCCATCAAGTTGAGGATAATAAGATGAGCTATGAGCTAATTGAATGGCAAGAGAATAAAATAATTCCATCCAAAAATTTCCAGTGAAAATGGGATCTATGTCACTTACAATAATCTTTGGGTTTCCATGTAGCTTTTGAATTGTTTCCATAAATGAAGTAGCAATTGTACTGACTTTAAAAGGATGAGATAATGCACAAAAGTGTGCATACTTGGTAAGTCTATCGACTACCAACATAATGACAATCTTTCCTTAAGACTTGGGTAAACTTGTGATAAAATCCATTGAGACCTCCACCCAACGCTGACTTGGAATGGCTAAAGGTTGTAACAAACCGGGGTATTAATTGTCTCAACTTTATTTTGTTGGCAAACCAAACATTATGCCACAAACTTTTGAATATCAAGTTTAAGGCCCTCCCAAAAAAAATCCTTCTTGACCCTATGGTAAGCTTTTAAAAATATTGAGTGCCCTCTTAAGGGGGAGGTGTGCAATTCCAAAAGAATCTTTTGCTTGAGTTGGGAATTCTTTCAAAGATATAAGTGATCTTTGTACCATAATGAATAATTTTTCTAGCTACATGTATCATATGTATTGGGATCTTATTGCAACTTTTGAATGAGTGTCCACACATCTTCGTCATTCTTCCATTCATCCCTTGCTTTGGTTATCCAATCAAGTTGGATAATCAAAATGGCACAAAGCAATGCTTCCACATCCTCATACTTTCTTGAGAGTGCATATGCAAAAAGATTTGTCTTCCCTTTTTTATAGATGATTTCAAATTCATAAGCCAACATCTTTGTGACCCATTTTTGCTGCTCTTCTGAAGACAATATTTGTTCCAAAAATTACTTAAGACTATCATGATTTGCTTTTACCATGAAATGTCTTCCCATTATGTAAGGTCTTCGTTGCCTTAGTGAATGTAGTATTGCCAACATTTCCTTCTCATAAATAGGCTTGTGTAAATACTTTCCTTTGATTGGACGACTTTCAAAAGCAATGGGTCTTCCTTCTTGCATTAAAACAACACCAATTCCATTTCCCAAGGCATCACATTCCACAATAAAGGTTTTTGTGAAGTTTGGTGTAGCTAATACTGGTGCTTGGCACATTGCCTCTTTAAGATGTTCAAAGGCCTTGGTTGTTTCTGGAGTCCAAGAAAATGTATCTTTCTTCAGTAATGTTGGTAGAGGTGTTGTTATTCTCCCATAATTATTAACAAACTTGCGATAATACCTTGTCAACCTGAGAAATCCTTGAAGATGCTTTATGGTTGTGGGTATTTTCCATTCCTTAATGGCTTTAATTTTGTTCGGGTCTACCTTAACACCATGAGATACAATATGACTCAAATATTCCACCTCTTGTACTCCAAAGAAACATTTGGAGGTTTTTGCATATAATTGTTTCTCCTCCAATAGTTTGAGCACCATGTCAACATGTTGAACACGATCCTTCAAAGACTTGCCATAGATTAGTATATCATCCAAAAAGACTAACACAATTTTTCTAAGGAAGGGTTTCAAAATGGAATTCATTAAACCTTGAAATGTGGAAGGTGCATTAGTAAGGCCAAAAGGCATGACCAAAAATTCATAATGACCCTCATGAGTTATGAATGTTGTTTTCGGAATGTCTTCAATCTTCATTCTAATTTGATGATATCTTGAACAAAGATCCAGTTAGGTGAAGTAAATTCCTCCATGCAATTCATCCAACAATTCATCAATGACAGGAATGAGAAATTTATCTTTAATAGTGAGCTTGTTAAACTCCGTATAATCCAGACACATACACCATGATCCATCCTTCTTGTGCACCAATACTAGTGGAGCATAGAAATAACCTTGACTAGGTTGAATTATACCTTCCTCTAGCATTTCTCCAACCATACGTTCAATTTCACTCTTATGGGCATATGGATATCTGTAAGGTCTGATGTTTGGAGGAACACTTCCTGGAAACAAATGAATAGCATGATCATGATCACGAATAGGTGGGAGGCCTTTAAGAGTCTCAAATACCTTGGAATGATTGTCCAAGACTTTTTGGAGATCTGGAGAAATAGATGATTTCGATGTTTAAACCTCTAGTGAGCATAATTGTGTAATGGCGCCCCGTTGTTCTTTGTTCAGAAGATTTGTGGTGCCATTAGAGCTAATTATCTTTCCTAGTTTCCATGCAATACCCCTTAATTCAACTTCATTTCCTTCCCAACAAAAATTCAAGAAAAGTTCTTGAATTAAAAGCTATCATCCCCAAATATTGTAACCATTGGACTCCTAGTACAACATCAGCACCACCCATTGCAATGGAAAGCATTGGACTATTCAATACGTATTCTCACATGGTTAGCTTGGTATTGTGGCACTCTCCAGAGAAATTTATAGTTCCTCCATTTGCAACCATGACTTGACACTTTGGTGTTGGATATAGGAAGCAACTCAATTCCTTGGCTATCTTACAACGAATAAAATTATGGGTGCTACATGAATCAATCAACACTATTACCTTTTTCTTCTTGATATATCCTTCTATCTTGAGAGTTTGAGGAGTGGTAATTCCTGCCAATGCATTACAAGATATGGTTGGATTCATTTTTTCCTGCCAATGCATTACAAGATATGGTTGGATTCATTTTTTCTTTCTTTAGGGTTGGTTTCTGGTGTATATCCTCCTCTTTCGATGTTTCTTGTTCCTTTTCTTCCTCCTCTTCACAATCTATGTAAAATAATTTCTTCTCAACACACGTATGACCTATAGTTTATTTGCTATCACAACTATAACAAAGTCCTTTTGCTGTTTTTTCCTCCAATTGTTGTGGTGTCAACCTTGTAGGTTGTGGAAGGCTAGGAGTAGCAACACTTCCATCTTTATAGTCATGAGTGGTAGACTTCCTTGTTGCCATAATTTTTCTTTAAAATTTTCTTGCCACCCTTAATGCCTTCTCCAATGAATCAGGTTCCCAAAGGTGAACTTCATGTTGGATGTTATCCTTCAAAGTCCCTATGAAGGCATAAATCCTATGCTCCTCTAGAATATCAATTACCCTGATATTCAATTTTTGGAAGTCCTTAATGTGCTCCGCCATTGAACCTTTTTGTTTGAGATTTATGAATTGGCTAAAGAATGTGTTGGTCTTTGTATCCTCATAATGTGCTACCATTTCCTCCGTAAAAATTGACCAAGTGACTAGTGGTTTACGAGATCAAAGTCATCTATACCATACAAATTGATTTGGTTCTAAATATAAAGGTGCAATGCCTAACTTTTGTGTGTGTTTCACATCATGGAGATCAAAATATTGCTCCATTTGTAGTATCTATTACAAGATCCTTTCCATCAAACTTCCTCATATCAATCTTTGGAATGTGTTGGGTCTTAAACCCAACATTGAAGTCTCTAAAATGATAATTCATGTTCCTTTTTATCTTCTTATAAGTTTCACAGAATACCTTTTCGCCATCAGGAAGAATTTATTATAGTAACTTTGTCAAACTTTCCTTCAAACCTTCCATGTCTGCTTTTAAACCATTCATGTCGCCTTTTATTTCTGCTTTAAGCCATTCACGTCCCCTTTTAAACCATCTATGTCGCCTTTTATTTATGCTTTTAATCCATCCATGTCTCCCTTCAGTTCATCTTTGGTTGCTTTTTGTGAGAGTAGAATTTGTTACATTTGGTCCTCTAATTTTAATATATCATGTTGCAATTCTTCCTCTTCATGAGTCATAGTAGAGCTTTATGAAGGCTTAATGGGTGTATAAATCTTTTGTTTTGGAGGCATTTTAGAGCCAAATATTGATATATATGCTTTAATAGGCCCTTTGGATCACTTCAAAATGATTTTTTCAAACAAAAGTTATGCAAAGATAAAATAAAAAATACACACCTTTTTCTTGCTTTTTAGGAGCTTTATATTGAATTTGTTGTATCTCTGTAATTTCGGATCTCCAAGGTTTTAATTTCATCATGTTGTATCCCTCTAAGTCTTCTTTCCAACCCCATAAGGCAGACCGAGATTGGATTCTTCAAGAAAGGGTTATGCCCAATCTCCCACGATGACCTTATTATAGACTAGTTCAGTAGAGTGAACTTGTATGGAGTTCCACGTGTCACTGTTTCAACCTTCAGCCCTAAAAATGATATATGAAAAACTACAGTCTGTTCCCTTTCAATCACTTTTTTACAAAATTCCAATCCAATGCTCAAAGAGAAAGTTATGACAATTTTTCCTAGGTCACCTATTTGAGATGGAATTCTGGAGCCTCCAAAAACCCTAACTTGGCTCATATCTCTAATCATATAGTGAACCAAGTTCTGAAATTTGTATATGAATTTCACCAATATTTAAGCTCCACGTGGTTTCAATTTCAACTTCTGAAACCTAGTAGAAAAAAGTTATAGCGAAAATTCCAAGATGTCCTATTTAAAGAAGCGAAACCCTAGAATCCAAAGCTTTGATACCAAATGTTATGCAACCGGCTCACAAAATAGAAGAAAAGATAGATCAAAAAATTAAAAATTATCCTCTTCGAGGGTTAAATCTCCTTTACATTACATAAATGAACAATTATTGGATGATACAAATGATAAGACCTCATTGGTATATATAGGGGTCTAAGGGGTCACAATATAATCAAATATTACATAACAATAATAATGTAAGGAAACAACAATAACAATTGTGGACTTCTATGGGACACAACAATAACAATAGGGGGCTACACTAACAATAACAATAAGGGGAATACACTAGTATTATAGGGACCTAACATTCTAAAAAAATTAAACCCGAGGTGCCAGCTTGTGTCCGTACAAATCTTTCTCCAGTCTGCAAACATGAGACTTCTTCTCATGTACCTTAAAGCCTCAAGGTTTCTTTATGTACACTTCTTCCTCAATCACACTATTGAGGAAAACAATATTCACATCCATATAATGCAATTTCCAACTCATAATAGAAACAATATAAATAATATTTCTAATAGAAGTTTACTCGGCGACTAGAGAAAATGTCTCTTCATAGTCCTCTTCCTCTTTCTGGGAGAACCTTCTTGCTATGAACCTTGCTTTTTACTTCTCTATGCTTCATCTACCACATTCTTGATCTTGTAGATCCACTTGGAAGCCACCATTGACTTCCTTGCAGGTCTCGACACAATTTCCCACACATTATTCTTCATGATCGACTAATATTCCTCCATGATGCCTCCTTATAGTTGGATGGATCGAAGCCAATGATGTGACTAATCAATATTGCGTAGTCTGAGAAGTTCTTAGGATGTTTGTTTTATCTGAAAGTGCCAAGGGTATTTGTGTGCCCCTTTGCATCTTTTAATGTATATCGCAGCCAAAATGACCCTAAGTGGGTTCACTGGCTCAATGGGCCTTTCTAGCTCCTCCTAATGTAAGGGTGTTCCACAGGTATAGAAGGACCTGAACCCACATGCTTGGGAGTCTCATGCTCATCATCATAAATACATGTAAGATCCTTTAGATCTCAAGTAGGTTGCATCCTTCCACTCTACATGACTATATGGTCCCATTGAACAAGGGGCTCTTCCCATCATTTGGCACAGTCTTAGATGTTTTTACAATTTCTCTATCTCGAACACCAACCACTATGTTGAGTTATGCTCAATCCTGGGAGAACCCTCTTGCGACAAACTTTTTTCATTCTTCTCGATGCTTCCATCTTCTACAATACTCATTGCCTTGGTAACCTTCACGTTGTTCCTGCAAACCTCATTAGGATGCCATGGAATAAACTATTATAACCAAGAAAAAAATACAAAGACAAGGGGCTAACCAAAAAATAAGGTAATAATAATCAAGGAAGAAATACATGAAGTACTTATCTTTTGATCTGAGGATTGTATGGAATTGTCAACTCCCTCTTGATCCTTGCCTTCTTGTAGAAATCCCTGAAATCCATCTACAATCTCAAAAAGCTAGAAATTCTCATCGTCCTCCTCAACATCGGCTAGTAATGCATGTTGCTTTCCTTTCCTTTATTGCAGGAATTGTATGAGCTAGGGTTTCTTCATCCTCGAGTTATCCAGCCACACTGAAGGCTCAATTTCAAGCTAATGACAATTTCTTGCTACCAAGTACACACTCCTTCTAGCATTCAACACTCTTGATTGTGTGCTATAGTTTCACAAACCCTTAAGACTTTCACATTCAAGTCATAACATTAATGCCTTTTGGGGTTTACAAACCCTAAGTCTTTCAAAATTCTTTAGACTTGTCATGTGCAAATTATCATATTGTAGTCATGGAATCATTCATTGTCCCTTGAAAAAGAAATTTTCACTTGGTCGAAGGATCTGGTCACAGACAAAATTGTGGAATAGGTGCCTTCAAGGGGTGATTTTAATGTCCTTTCTTCACCTTGGCTCTGATTCCATGTTGAATTTCTAGTGCTAGTTAGACAAACACAATTTTCTATAATTGATAAATACTTCCAATGATATATGATATTACTTTAGCACACCCCACAAAATCATTAAGTAATTACACATAGAAAAATAAACTACAAATAAAATGAAAAAAATAAAGATCACAATAGAATCGCCATGCATAGTAGACACTAGTATTTTGCCCTGGGAAACCCAAACTCGAGAGAAAACCCAACAATATTTTCGAGGAGAAATTGTTAAGCTCAACAAAGGTACATTTTGATAGTTTACAAATCAACCTAGATCAATCGCCCTTCCTTAGACCTTGTTTTGAGCCCTTACCAGCTCTGTCTGGGCCCTTAACCAACTCTTTTCGACCCCTTTATCTATGCTTCCTATTTAGCCACTCTTGCAACTAAGTGTAGCCTCCCTGAGGCCCTTTAACTCTAGCCTTTTACATTCTCTCCATAGCCTCTTCATGTGGCTTGTTATAAGCCTTCCTCGACCTCTACACATGGCCTGCTACAAGCCCTCTTTAGCCCCTTTCAATGGTTTTCTCAACACCCTTATTCCGTCCCTAGACCGGCCTTAACTGAGCTCTTGCACAAGCCTATATGTGGCCCACCCTGAGACCCTTTTATAACCCTCTGATGAGATCTATTGCGATCCCTATTTACGGCATGTACCAACATTTCCTAGGCCTAGACTACGGCCTTTGCCTATGATCAGACATGCTTATTCTTGTCTTGTTTTAGGCCTCCTCTCCTATGACAAGGATTTAGTGTAATCTCAGCCCTTAGTAGCGTTCTTTTAGGTTCAAACAAACGCTTGTTCAGGCACTCCCTATGGCCCTAATCCACTACCTTAAGCAACCTTACCTTGTTGTGGATATCAACCACAACTCAATCTTTTCACAACCTCTTATATCCACCAAAATCTCCATAATCTCGACCCTTATTTAGCATAGGTATGCAACTGAGTTTAGGGCACGTACTAACCCTAAAAAATCTCTTCTTGTTAGACACAAAGATCACCTCCTAGACTCCTTAATGGTCGTGACTATCTTAGATGAATACCACTCCACAAATGTGTTCTTATGAATGTGTGAGTGAATGAGTTTCCAAGCAAGGAGGTGGAATGCCTATATATAGTGTTCATGAGGTGCCCAAGAGGCACATCTCTTTGTTGGGCCGACTTGAAGAAAAAATATTTTAATTTTATTTCCTTTTAATTATTTAATGAGCTGACATGAGTAGTTGGGGAATACCTCCCACAACTACCCAAAAAAACAACATTTGGCAAACCTGTTAAGTAGATCAAGAACTTCATCATACAAGGGTTGTAATCTAAAATTCCGAAGATCAATTTCTTTGCACATCCATTTGATAACCAACATTGAGTATTCAAAGATTTGTGATTGGGTGACAACAAACTCCTTTACTAGTTTTAGAACTAGCTTCAAAGCCATCATTTTATAGAACTTATTGATTTCTTAACCAATTTCAACTTTAAAAGAAATATGATGATTTGAATATAGGTATATTATGACTCTTAAACCTTCCTTAGAAGGGTTTTCCTATGAAACCCCATTGAAACAATACTATGGAATAATGTTATTTATTTCCAACTCATCTTACCTATGATGGATAGCTCTTTCCTACACCGATGAATGGGCATTTAAAATACTTATGGCATGAATAACACAATTAAGAAGGATTATCTTTTTCTTTCAAGTAAATTTATAAATCTAGCAAGCCATACTCCCTAGGCTATGCTGAAAGGTAGTGCTTTGAACTTGGCAGTACCCTTTTTTTGTACCATGTTTTGAAGGCCTCTTCAATATTGCTTCCTTCCTAGAATATTTCTACCCTTATTAAACTTTCCACCTCTTTCCATACTTCATTGGAGTATGGACAATTCAACATGAGGTGAACAATAGTTGCTTCTACTAAATAACATTGAATCATCCCCTAAGATCAAGGAGTTCAACTAAGCAATTATAGGGAAATAAATGAAGTATTATTCACAATATGATTTCTATATTTTAACATGTTTGAAATGAAAGTCACAAGGTTATTGTGGTTTTTGCAAGTGAAAAGGTTCTAAAGAATAATAAATTTTATGAGTTTAGGCTTCTGTGATCCATAATTATGATTGTTGGGACATCTTTTGGTACTAATCACATCGAGAGCTTTTTGTCGACATGTTTCGAACCACTAGTGTTTCAAAACGCATCGTCAAAAATCTCTGGATGTGATTAGTACCAAAAGATGTCCCAACAATAATAATAAAGTTGTAAATATGTGAAGTTATGTTTATATTATTAATAAGGAGAGCATAACTTAAAAACACATGGAGTTTATCCTCAACCTCTTGTGTATCATAGAGTTCGCGTATTCACTAATCCAAAGTGTTTTTTAGGTTACTACTATGATAAGTCTTATTAGGCCATTAGCATTGGTCTTAATTTTAATAATTCTCATTTCATTATGTAAGCTCACAATGTTGGAAAAATAGTTTTTGCATGGAGAGTTCTTTTCATCTACATATGTAATGTTATAGTAAAAAAAAGAAAAAAACTACTTTCATTTAAAAAAATTGTCACCTTTAGTGTAAAAAATACTAGTCAGATTTAGAGTAACCCATCGCACTTTAAATTTAAATTTGAATTAGTCGACCAAGTTTGTTTAGGGTTCATATTTTTATTTAAAAGGGTGTGGGGTTCCCATCCTCCATTGATAATAGACTATCTTGAATGTTGTTGATATTAGTTCAACACCCACTTGACACATTTTACATCTAGATCCCAAGTTTTAGAAAGCTCTAAACTCAAGTTCTAATCTTCAAAAGAGGATCTATGTTCAAATTAGACTCATTATAATAACAAAATGATTTCAATTTTATTAACACTATGGTTTCCAACAAAAAAAACTTTGAACAATTACATGAAATTCACAGAATAATCACATGAAAGGGAGGGTATTTCATCTAGTAACACAATTCATGCATAATTCCAACATAGAGTGTGATAGGTTTGAGTTAAAGTTTTAGAATGCCCTATGTTTATTTCATTTTTACAATGTTAGAAATGATAAACATCATTGTCTCTTCATAAGTTAAAGATCCCCCCACATTTCATTTCGAGATAGCTTAAATCAAATTTAGATGCCTATCTCAAAATGGGGTTTTTCCTTTAATTGATAATGTTACATAAAAACAATATAAAAATATGATGGAATCATGGAAGAGCCAATATACAAATTTCAACTTACAACTTTGAGAAAAACTATAGTGCTCCTCAAAATTGTTATTTCTACCTATTTAAGAGCCCTCATTTCACATATCAAGTAAAATTGTGTATAATTATATCATTTTAAATTTAGGTTGAACACACACACACACACACATATATATAGAGAGAGAGAGAGAGCATGTTGACTAGAAAACCAAGTACACCAAATGAGATGTTGAATCCATATAGTTGTTGTGTCTGTATACATTGCACGATGATATTATACTTCTATGGTTGAAATAGAGACCACATGTTGTCTTTTTTCAAGACTAGACAATGGGTTTAGAGCCACATCAAATCACAACGAACTGTAAACTTTGTGTTATCTCCATCTCTATCCCAATCCTAGTTGGTGTAACTAATTTATTGGTTCACTTTGTCATTGCAATACTTTATACCGAGCTCCTAAGTTTTCCTGGTATAATGAACACATTTTTTTGTCTTTAAGATGACTTCCTAACAAATCATGCATAAATCAAGAAAGTGCATTGAGAGCAAAGGAAATATTAGGTTGCTTGTGTGTTGAATTGATAAAACTATCGACAAGTTGTTGATAGAGCATAGCATCAACTTCAAATAATGATTCATTGGTTAGCTTCAGTCATAACTGATAACGTATAACACACAGTTTTAGTCTTCCATTTTGAACTTATGTAAAAGATTTGACACATATTTAGGTTGAGAAATAAAGATACCATCACCCATTCATATGCCTTGGGTGCCTGAAAAGAAACATACGATCTCAAACGTATTTGGTAACTATCTCTTCAAACCCAAATTTTGAGTTTGAGATAGTTACCAAATACAATTGAGATCGTAGGTTTCTTTTCAGACACCCAATTCCATATAATTTTGTAATTAAAAAATTATGTTTTTTAACCATTATATTTAAAGAAGTTAGGCGCATTTTATAACTCAATATTTTAGATATCATAATATCCATTTCATATAATCCTCTCATTTCATCTATTAGTTCAATGTAACATATTAGTTGGTCCAATGTAACATATGTCTAATATACTATGTTATATAAAATCAACCTAGATTTATTTTATATTTGGATTTATCAAGCATCAAGAGATCAAATATTGCACATTAAAAGAGGTTTACATCTCGAAAGATTTAATTCCTCTTGGTACTTAACATATTTGAAGTTAAAATGGATTTAAGCTAATAATAAACCAAATCAGAACCTATAAAATCCTTAAAATATTTCAAATTTCTTTTAGTCATAATTTCAGTAATGTTCTATTTTTAATTTTCATATCATTGTAAAATTTAATATCGCTAATTTAATTACCCCTTTGTTATTTATATAGCTAAATCAAATCTTTAGAATATATAACCCAACCTCTTTTAAGCACATGATTGCCATCCCTCGTATTAAAAGCAATAGATGGAGCTTATATTTGTTCAAATAGTTTAACGAATTATATTTGTAATTTAAATGTCTAATCATAGCTTTAAGTCCAACAAAGTATATCTAGATTTTAAAAAAATGTGATGAGAAATGTTACATTTAATTTTAAAATTACAAAATTTGATAGTCTTTCAGAATTATTTGAGGTCTCTGATCCATATTGAATCATTACATTGTTTGTCATCCATGTTAATTCATTAGGAGCGGAAAAAGTGGAGGAATCAACTCACAGGGCCGTTTTTACCAGCGGGACCCAGTTTGGCAAAACGGGGTCTGAAATCTTCTAGAGTGTTTTGAGGCATCAAATGAAGTTTTTTCAGGGGTAAAACTTGGCCGCTTTTTCCCGCACAATTTCTTTCTATTCTACACATAGAGATCTTTCCAACGACATAGGAAGCACGTCAATCAGAGTCGGTATGCAAAAGTTATGCCACTCAAAAGTTGACCTTCCTGTTTTCACATCTATAGTTTAGGAGGATGTCGTGTTAGCTCTATTATTCATGGAAAAGGGGCTAGCCACATGTTTTTTTATGTAAAAGACTCTATAATAATCTATATTGTAACTCTAGTTAAGGGTTGATATTGTCAAACTTAACCACTGGTAGGCTATCAGGTTGTGTTGTAACAGAGCCACTAGGAGGAAGAGGCATTCCATTCTTTCCAGAGGATTTTGTCCCATAGCTGAGCAAAGATAACTATGAGAGATAGGAGGTAGAGCACACAGAGAGGATTTGTGCATTGTATCAGCCCATGGGCCACAAGTATTACTTCTATGTACCTGCAACCATATTTCCAGATAGAGAAAGAAGCGAAACAACCTCACCTTCCAACTAGGTTTTTCTCCCGAAAGGGTTTCCCAGAGAGCATGTCTTGTGTCTTATGTGTATTTTTGTTGTTCTCTACTTTTATGCATAATTTTCATTTTCATGCATGCATTAATTACAGTAAAATTGATATATCTAGAAATTAAATAAAATTGTAATAGTGTAGAATCTCAACTTTTTAATATAATATTATCAGATCTATTGTGATGAATTGTCCAGTGGAATATCCACGGAAGTTTACAGATAATTTGGTATCAGAGTGGGGTTCTTTGGGTATTTTGTGGATATTAAAGGGAAGTAGATTGATGGGGCTGAAAATCGTAAAACCCTAATCAAGGTCGACGAATCTGTAAACGACCTTGTGATCCTCCAAAGGTGAGGTTTTTGCAGCTCAAGCAATAAGTCATGGATATAAACTGCAATGTAAACCTCCTCATGGTGGCCTTAAGCAATAAGTTAAGGATATTTGGAGAATATGGGGGTTCAAATGCAGAGGACAAATCAAAATGGGGATCGAGAGATCGAGAACACATGGAGAACTAGTTGAAGAAATAACCCGAAAAAGATCAGTCCAATTCGAGTGTCATGAATCAATCCTTGTTTAAAGTGGAAGAAAAATTTGATATCAATTCATACCATGATGAGATTGACGCTTTGAAGTTGAACCACGAGTTGTAACAACTGGAATTTTATTTCAACATCCACCAGATCGAGGAAGGAAAAAATATCTCATTCATGCGACAAAAATTGGAGGGTTATGCACTGACTTGATGGGAGAGCCACACAGAAACCCTGAGGTTTGAGGGAGAACCTACAATGATTAAGTGGGAGGATTACAAAACCCTCATTAAGTCATGGTTTTATCCCAACAGGTAAGTGGAGGACCAGTGGATTCGGTGGCATTAGTTTAGGCAAAAATCAGGCCAAAGCATGCAAGAGTACACTGCATAATTCAAAAAGATGGTTGTAATGTTGGGTATCTCTCCAAAGAACCCATATGTACTCCTCAAGTATTTGGGGGGTCTACACCACCATCTGCGTGATCAAGTGATGTTGTTTAAGCCCAAATCGGTGGACGAGGCTTGTGTACAAGCATAATACCTGGAAAGCATAGGCCTGAAGAGAGCGCAATCGAGTGGATCGAAGCAGAAGGAGAAACAAGGCGCTTCTAAGGAGGGGAAGAAGAAGAAAAAAGGGGGAAAAGATGAAAATATGACAACCACATCACACTAGTTCAAGGATCCTAGCAACCATTGCAACATTCATGGCCATATAGAGGAGAAGTGTTGGAAGTTTCATCTAGAGCTACACCTGATCAACAAGAAGAAGAATCTAATGGTCATTGATTCAAGCAACCAAGTTGAAAGCAACTCAGATGTGGATGAGAAGATCATTTGTAAGTCAGTACACAAGGAGGTGAATCTGAGTAGCCTTTAGTGACATGAAGAGAAAGAAATGACCAAACTCTTTCATATAAAGATACAAGTAAACAAGACAAACATTGATGCTCTATTTGACTCAGGATCGAAGGTGAATTTCATTGCAGCAAAGTTGGTCAAGAAGTTGGGGCTGGAAGTTCGTGATCATCCAAACCCATATCCATTGGGATGGGTAAATAAGGATGCATAGTTGAAGGTAAAAAAACAATGCAAAAAATAGATTTGCTATCAGTGTTTATTTTATTAATGAAGTAGACCTAGATGTGGTTCCCCTTGATGTATGCAGAGTCATGTTTGGGAATCCATATATGTACATGCATGATGCAATATTCGTCAAGAGAGCCAACTAGTATCGACTCATCAAGGATGGAAAATCATTCATCATCAACGTGCATAAAGGCAAGTCGAAAATTTCACTGGTAAGTGCCAAGCAAGCCAAGAAATTGATCAATTCCAGTAAGAAGTATGTTTTATTGTTTTAAAGAGAAATTCAGTGTAAAGAGGAGTCAATAAGAGGCAAGGCATCCTTAGAGGGGTGTACTAAGAGACAAACACAACAATTGGAGGAGTTGTTACATGCATACATGGATGTGTTCCGAAAGCCTAAAGGGTTACAACCTAAGAGAGAAGTGGAGCATGAGATCCAACTATCTCCAAACTCCCCATTGCCAAATATTGGGATGTACAGGAAATCTGTTATAGAAGCAAGTGAGATGATGAAACAGTTGCAACAGCTACTCGAATAAGGTGCCATTTGACCAAGTACATCATCATGTGGGTCACCCATAATCATTATGCCAAAGAAGGATGGGACTTCACAGATGTGTATATATTAGAAGGCATTGAATAAAATAATGCTCAAGAATAGATACCCCCTGCCCAAGATAGACGATCTGCTAGATCAGTTGCAACAAGCAAAGTACTTCACCAAGTTGGACTTGAAGTCAGGATATCACTAGATTTGAGTCAAAGAAGAAGATACATGGAAGACCACCTTCAAAACCAGACAAGGTTTGTATGAGTGGTTAGTCATGCCATTTTGCCTATGCAATGCACCAGCTACATTTATGAGATTAATGAATGATGTACTACGCCCTTTTATAGATTCATTTGTTATTGTCTATTTGGATGATATAATGGTATATATAATGCTACATGGGAAGAGCATATGTCACACTTGATGCAGGTGTTGGAAACATTGAAGAAGCACCAACTGCAATAAAATCTCAAGAAGTGTGAGTTTGTGCAACAGTCTTTGGTGTATCTGGGCTATGTGATCAATGGAGGAGAACTGAAGATAAATCCTTCCAAGATGGAGGCCATCATGAAATGGTTGGTGCCTACTAATGTTTCTGAGGTTATGAGTTTCATTGAGGCAACGCAGTACTTGAGGAAGTTCATAGCCTCATTTTTAGCAGTAGCAACACCACTCCACACCATAACAACAAGTGACAAGAGTTTCCAGTGGGGAAAAGTTCGGGAAAGGGCTTTCGAAGAACTAAAGAAGAAGATCAGCCAAGCACTAGTTTTGGCATTACCAAACTTGTAGTGAACCTTTGAATTGGAGATAGATGTGAGTGGGTATGCAATGGGAGTTGTATTGATGTAGGGAGGAAGGCCTGTATGCTACCATTCTGAAGTATTTCATGGGGAAGTTCTTAAAAAACCTACTACAACAAGGACATCTATGCCATGGTGCAAGTTGTGAAGAAGTGGAAGCACTATTTGATGGGAAAGGAGACATTAATCCACACATATCACTAGCCATTACAATACTTGCAAGCCCAGAGTAAGCTACAATAGGCCAGACATTACAAGAGGTGGCGTTTTTACAACAATTTCATTTGGTGATCAAATATAAGAAGGGAAGCACAAACAACATGGCCAACACGCTAGCAAGGCCACCCACATCAAATATCACAACTTTGAGGACTCTTATGCACATGGAGCCATTCATCGATGATGCATATAGAGAGGCATATTCAGAAGATGAGGACTTCAAGGAGGTATGTCAGCAGTTGCAGAGTCAAAGTCATGTGCACAATGGCGATAATGCAGTTGACTACCATCTTCAGGATGGTTTACACTATAGGTTCAAAAAGCTATTTTTCTAAAGGTGAGTGACTGGAGATGATCAGAGAGGCTCACGCCTCCAAGGTTGCAGGGCACTTTGGTGTAGGGAAGACCGTGGCTAACTTGCAGAGGTATGTGTATTGGCCCAAGATGCAAGAGCAGGTGGCTAGGTTCATAAGAGGATGCATGCTTTGTTGTAAGAGCAAGCCTACCAACAGGAAACAAGATCCATCTCATCCCTTCCCTGTACCTACTCGTCTTTTGGAAAGCATTTCCATGGAATTTGTGGGAGGTTTATTGACAACTAGGAAGGGATATCACTACTTTTTTGTGGTAGTTGACAGGTTCAACAAGATCTGTGTTCTGATGCCCTGTAAAAAGACCATCAGCGGGCAAGAATGATCAGGTGCTCAAGTTTCACATTGCACAACATTCCATCATTAGCAAGACCCTCAACACGCCAAACTTCACCAATTACGAAATGCAATAGTTCCTGGATGTGATGCCACTATAGGTTGCGATTTAATATCATGTCGGGTCCACGATATCGTAATCACAAATCACCCGTTTCTATTCTAGACCATAAGAGCCTGCAACACTTGCCAATTGTGATCTACGATACAACCAACAAGTTATGGCCCACGGCGCGGCGAAATATTTGCTCAATTAGCAGATTTTGGAGCGAATTTGTGGGTTTCTATTGATTTTGGAGCAATTTGTGGAACAAATAGTGGGAGAACTAGGAGAAGTCATAACTTCTTCAATTATTATCCAAATTGGATGCAAAAATAGGCTAGATAGCCATTTTTGAGCATTCTGAACTCATGGAGACAGGTTTCAGAGGCATTTGAGCATTGTAAACACTACATTTCCTTGGTCATTGGAAGTTGGACCAAGGAGACATAGCCCAGGAGGGGTGAACTCCCCATCAAATATTTGTGTTGTGCGTTGTATTTTGATGTTCTTTGTTGTCATTTCGCTGTTGTTTAGCATATGTTTTATGTTAGATTGTTTATAACATTTACATAAGAAACTCTCATGGGAATCAGTTAATTAAGCAAACATGGTGAATCGTTAAGCACTTGATAAGCAAATGATAAGCATATTGGGTTTTATTCTAAATGGGGAATTAGCACAACATTACTAATATGCTCCATTTCAAAACAAGTTAGTATTAGAGCACTGGTTTCTACTTACTAGATTTTCTTTGTGAAAGAAGGATTTAATTGTTTGCAATTTTGTGTCATGCTAACAAAGTTAAAACTCAAAAGAGGAGAAGGAAAGTTGGTTGGAAGCCCTGAAGTTGGGTCAAGTGGAAGAAGAGCAAGGTTTCCAAAGTCTTCTACACCACTTTATCCTCAAGTTGCAGAAGTTGCAGTTGAGTCTTCAGAGACCATGTATCATGAAGGAGAACCTATCATGACAGAAGATGAGAAGACCTTCAAAAAAGATTTCTTTGATTTGACATAGATGGTGAAGGTCCTCTATGAAGAGAGGAATAACATATTGCAAGGAAAAAGTTCCAAACCTCCCAAAGGAGAAGGCTCTTCAGGAGGAGGTAATGGGAAAGGAGGTAATGGGAATGGAGACAAGCCTCCACCATCTTCTTCATCTTCTACTTCACAAGCATCTTCACACTCTTCCACTAATACAACCCTTACTCATACTCATCTTCATTCTACAAAAGGAACTCGTAAATAACCTTTTCTAAAGCTTGATGTTAAATTCAAGTTGTCTATGTACAATGGAGAAGTTAATGCAAAAAAGTTGGATAACTAGATTCGTTAGTTGGAGGTGTATTGTAGAATTCAGAACCTTCAAGAGGATGATATCCAAATTTAGTTGGCTTCATTGAGAATGGAGGGTGCATCACTCATTTGGTGGGAAGCAAGGACTCAAGAGGAGATTAAAAAACATGGTAAGATCTCTATTACTTGGTCTAATTTCATTGCTGCTATAAAAAGACAATTCTACCCTTTAGCCCATATGCAAAAAGCTATCATGAATTGGCAAAATTTCAGACAGTTAAAAGGTCAAAATGTGCAAGAGTATACTCAAGAGTTTAAGAGAAGAGCTCTTATGCTAGCAGTAGACTTGTAGTCACAATATACTTTGCTGAAATATATAGGAGGTTTGCATAGCTATCTTCGACATGTCATTTTTATGTTTAATCCCACGAACCTTGATGAGGTTTGTGTTTAAGCTACACGCCTCGAAGCAAGAGGGAAAAAAATGTACAAGAAGAAGGTAAGAAGAAGCCATTCCAGAGTGGTGGAAAAGGAAAGAATTTTGAAGGAAAGCAGAAGATAAATGCTTATGTTAAGAAAGAAGGGGAGAAACCCATGTGCAAGAATTGTTCCAAAGAGGGTCATGATGAAACGCATTGCTAGAAGCTTCATCCCGAATTAAGACCGAAGAAATCTAACAATAAAGGGAAACATAAGACAAACGTTATTGTACAACAAGACTTGGGTTTTGACTCAAGTGATGAATCAAAGATCGCAGCCATGGTCACTAGGGAAAAGTCTTGTCAAAAGCAAGTAAAGAGGAAGTCGTGGTAAGCACCAGTGCAAAAAATAACTCTAATAACATTTCAAATGAGGAAAATAGAATTGAGTTGTTCCATATTTGAGTTATTTTCAAACACACCAAGATTGATACGTTGTTTGACAATGGATCTCAGTCAAATTTAATCTCTACAGATTTGGTCAAGAAATTGAATTTGGAAATCGTGCCTCATCATAAACCGTATCCGTTGGGTTAGATAACCAAGGATGCAAATCTTCAAGTCACAGGGAAATGCGTTTTCAGGTTTGCTATTACTACCAATTTCGTTGATGAAGTTGCATTAGATGTAATGTCGCTGGATATTTCTGGAATTGTGTTGGGAAGCCCATATCTATATGACAGGAAAGTCGTTTTCCATAGATTTGAGAGCAAATATCATTTGTTCAAAGACGGAGTGGAGTATATTGTGAGAGCCCATCGCAGGAAGCTTAATCTGTCTTTGGCAAGCGCAGGGAAAATGAAGTGACTGGTCAATTCCAGCAAGAATCTCGTGCTCCTTATGATCAAGCAGAAGAATGACACGGAGCATGAATCCTTTGCAGGATGTGACGTGAAGCTGAAAGCTGAATTGGTTGATGTGGTCAATGAATATGGACACATGTTTCAAGAACCATAGGGATTGCCACCAAAAAGGGGAATTTAGCATGAAATTCAGCTATAACAAGACTGTCTACTCCCAAACATCGGTATGTATTGAATGTCAATTCTGGAAAGTTTAGAAATTAAGAAAAAAGTCCAGGAATTGTTAGATAAAGGTCTAATTCGTCCCTCTACTTCGCCATGTGGTTCACCAAATGTTTTGGTACCCAAGAAAGATGGAACCTAGCATATGTGTGTAGATTATCGAGCTTTGAATAAAATTACCATAAAGAATCGATACCCATTGCCCATAATAGATGATTTGCTAGATCAATTGAAGAATGCAAAATATTTCACTAAATTAGACATGAGAAGTGGATATCATCAAGTTAGAATAGTTGAGGAGGATATTTGGAAGACTGCTTTTAAAACCAAATAGGGATTGTTTGAGTGGTTGGTTATGCCTTTCGGTCTTTGCAATGCTCCAGCTACATTCATGAGAGTTATGATTGATGTTTTAAGATCCTTTATTGATGAGTTTGTAATTGTTTATTTAGATTATAATTTGATATTCAGCAAATCACGAGAAGAGCATGTCAAGCATGTGAGGAAAGTGTTGGATGTATTGAAAAAAGAACAATTATTTATTGAAGATGTCTAAATGTGAATTCAGAAAAATTTCCTTAGTGTATTTGGGCCACGTAGTTGGAGGAGGTGAGTTGAAGATTGACCCCTCCAAAGTTTAAGTTATTCTAAATTGGGCGATACCCAAATCAATCACAAAAGTAAGGAGTTTTCTAGGAGCAATGCAATACTGGAGGAAGTTCATTGCCAATTTCTCTTCCATAGCAGCTCCACTACATGCTTTGAACATCGTGAAGGTTGTCTTCTAGTGGGGAGTCAAACAACAAAAAACATTTGATGCTTTAAAACAAAAGATCAGTTCAACCCTAGTTTTAGCATTACCGGATTTGAAACAACCATTTGAAATACAAACAGATGCAAGCGACTATGCCATGGGTGCAGTTTTTTTACAACATGGTAAGTCCATTTCATTTCATTATGAGATTTTTAATGGTGTTGTTATTAACTATCCTACATATGATAAAGATCTTTATACATTGGTGCAAGGTGTGAAGAAATGGAAGCATTACTTGATGGGTAAAGAAACCATTATTCACACCGATCATCAACCTTTGCAATATCTGCAATCTCAAACAAAATTGCAGCAATCAAGGCACTTTCGTTGGATGAGATTTTTACAGCAATTCCACTCGGTAATCAGGTATAAGGAAGGTATTTATAACATATTTGTTGATATGATTTCTAGATCGGTTGTTAATGTAGCCACTTTACACAAGAATAATTATGTTTTGCCTAAAAGTTATGTTGAACAATACGCACATGATGCTGACTTTCAAGAGGTATATTCAAACTTCAATTAAGGCCACCATGTTGAGGAATTAGACTACCATGTACATGATAATCTGTTATATCAGTTGGGAAAAATTTGTGTTCCACATGGAGAGAGAGTAAATGTCACAAGGGAAGCGCACACTTCTCTTATTGATGGACATTTCCGTGTAAGTAAAACAGTGGCAAATCTTCAGAGGTATTTTTACTGGTCTCGTATGCTTGAAAGTGTGTCACGTTTTATCAGAGGTTGTTCATTGTGTGCAGTCAATAAGCCTAATAATAGGAAACTAGGATTGTACACACCACTTCCAGTGCCTTCACGTGCATGGGAGAGTGTTTCTATGGATTTTGTAGGAGGTCTTCCTTTATCAAGAAAAGGTCATGATTATTTGTACGTAGTTGTGGATAAGTTCAGCAAGATGTGCATATTAATACCTTGTAAAAAACAAATTACAGCTAAACAAATAGCTCAACTTTTCTTTCAAAATCTATGGGTTCATTTTGGATTACCTACTTCCATTGTAAGTGGTCGTGATTCCAGATTTGTTAGGAATTTTTGGTCAAGTTTATGGAACTTGATGGACACCCAGTTGAAAAAAAGTACAGCGTTCCATCTGCAAACAGATGGTCAAACTGAAGTCATTAACAAGACAATTATTCATTTGTTAAGAGGATATTGCAGCAAACATCCTAATTTGTGGGATGGACCATTGCATTGTATTCAACATGCTTACAACCGAGCAAAACACTCTTCTACTCTAACTTTGCCTTTTCAGGCATGTCTTGGTTATTTCCCTAAATTGCCTTTGGATTTCATCTTTGAGAAAGATGTAGTTGTAGATGGACATAGCGACATAGACAGAGCGAAGAAATTCATTGAGCAAATTCAGTTGATTCACCAAATAGTTCAAGAACAACTAGAAAATAGTCAAGGCAAGTATAAGGCAAGGCATGATAAGCATTGTATGGATCATTAGTTTCAAGTAGGTGATGAAGTTAGCAAGGAAAGGCTTCAAGGTGGAGGTAAAAAGTTGAGACCAATCCGTTATGGTCATTTAAAATTCAGGAAAAGATTGGTAATAATGCTTTTAAACTTGAGTTGCCTTCATATATGCAAATTTACTCCATTGTTAATGTTGAAAATTTGAGATTGTATGAGCCTCCTTTGATTGAATATCAAGGAGAAAGTGTACAAATTCCATCAATTGAAGATTTTTCGCTAGAATTTCTTGATGAGCTTCAGCAAGATACCATACTTGACAGAAGAACGAGGTCATCAAAAAGGGGAAATCTTGTTTATCTTCGAGTGGGTCTCAAAGGTACAAATCCATCAAAAGCCAACTGGATTGAAGAGGAGAGGGTGAGGGAACAATACCCTCATCTGTTCAATAACTGAATATAATATTTTGGGGTCCAAAAGGTTTTCAGTGGGGAGGAGTGATCAGGTGCTCAAGTTTATGCTCAAAAATCAAAGTGTCAGAGTTTTGTCAAACTCAGCTTCAGATTGAAGAGCTTGTCATTCTAAATCCAACGGTGTGAATGACACTCAACTCCGAGCTCGTATGCAAAAGTTAGAGCAAGTCAAGGTTCAAGTTTGACTTGACTACATGGCAGGATTGGATGCCGTGGCAAAGGTCCCAAGGAATGAGGAGGCACCAAGTGGCAGGCCTCCATTGGCCCTCGCATATCGCAGGTCGCTGGTGGAGCAGGTTGAAAATCAACCCCCAGGCAATGCCGATTGTGATTTGGTATATTACATATCACAATCGCAGGAAAAAAGGAGTTATAAAATCAACACCCAACATAATCAAAGTTGCGATGTGATGTATTAAAATCGTATATCGCACCCAGTACTCGCCGATATATGTGTGTGTGTGTGTGTGTGTCTGTGTGTGTGTGTGTGTGTACATATACATATACATATGGATTAACGTCGATTGCGAAATGCGATAGTTCCTAGATGTGATGCTACTATAGCTTGGGATTTAATATCCCATCGGGTCCGCGATATCACAATTGCAAATTGCACATTTCTATTCACAAACCATAAGAGCTCGCAACACTTGCTGATTGCAATTTGCGATACGAATGAAAGGGTATGGCCCACGACACGATGAAATATTCGCTTAGTTAGCAGATTTTGGAGTGAATTTGTGGATTTTTGTCGGTTTTGGAGCAATTTGTGGTACAAATGAGAAGTCATAACTTCTTCAGTTCTTATCCATATTGGATGCAAAAGAGGCTAGATAGCTGTTTTTTAGCATTTTGAACTCATGGAGACAGGTTTTAGAAGCATTTGAGCATTGTAAACACACTTTTGTTGTAATTTTGAGCATAATAGAGAGGCCCAAGCATTGGAAGCTGGACCAAGGAGACATAGCCGAGGAGGGGTGAACTCCTCATCAAATATTTGTGTTATGTGTTGTATTTTGATGTTCTTTGTTGTTATTTTGCTGCTATTCAACATATATTTTATGTTAAATTGTTTATAACATTTACATAAGAAACTCTCATGGGAATCAGTTAATTAAGCAAACACTGTGAATCCTTAAGCACTTGATAAGAAAATGATAAACATCTTGGTTTTATTCTGAATGGGGAATTAGCACAACATTACTAATCTGTTCCATTTCAGATCAAAGAAGTAACAAAATTGTTCTTTGGACATGTTTGGGTGAAATTTGGGATACCGATGAGCATCATTTCATACAGGGATACAAGATTTCTCAGTGCATTCTAGACTACGTTGTGAGAGAAGATGGACACAAAGTTGAAGAGATATACATCATTCCATCCACAGACAAATGGGCAGACATAAGTAATCAACATGACTTTGGTGCAACTTTTGAGGGGATACAACCAGAAGCATTTGAAGACCTGGGATGAAAATTTGTTATATATACAACATTATTACAACAAATCAGTCCACACTTCTACAGGGAAGTTCCCATTTGAGACTTGTTTTGGATATTTACCACCTTCACCTTTGGATATTGCAAATGGGCAATAAGGAGGAGTGAGGGAAGATCTTATATGAGATGATTTGAGGTCTGAAAAATTTATAGATAAGATCAGGCAGATCCATCTATAGGTACAAGAAACACTATAGAAGTCAAAGGAGAAGTATAAGGCTAGGCATGATCAACACAGAACAGAAAATTCATTCAAGGTGGGAGACAAAGTATGACTACAGTTGAACAAGGAAAGGTTGCAGGGGGTTGGTAAGAAAATCAAGGCT
>APFE031476930.1:281139-293285 GCA_000404065.3 Pinus taeda
CACACTGGTACCCCTCATGACTCGAACTAGTTGGGTAGCTAATCCAACCATACGCCCAAACCACAAGAATGCACATCCTTATGCCACCATCAGTCTTTCCCTGACTTCTGCTACATCTCAGACTCATCAAGAATCTGTCCAATTCCCATGCTCAGGTCCATGGAAACTCCATCCCATCTGCAACATGTTCAGCCTATGGCCTTGTTGCACAAGAGTGTACAACCTCTCCACCAGCTCATACATCTCCATGTCATAACAGTATCTGCACAACATCCTTTGCTTCGGCATTCCCCATAGAATCTCCATGGATGACACCTCTACACATGCTCCTGCATAATGTCCCTACATAACTGTCATGCTCCATATCTCCAACCTGATGTCCATGACTCTAGTTGTCCATGATGTCCAACCCATGTAGACTCCATCCCAACATCTGGTCATCTGCATCCAAGTCTGCAATCTATCATAAAGAAGCCTCCTCCCAAGGCCCATTTCTAAGTTGGTGTAGCCCCTCCCAAACAAGGTCCCTACACCAACCCTTCTCCAAGGTTGTCTATAGAGAAAGGAGGGCCAGGAAGTTTCCTCCCTGACTCTCATCCACCCATGTATCGGATTGATGTTGTGTCCTCAAGTATCTATGCACAACCTTAATCTCCTCACATGTACATCCAAGCTCACCAAGCTTGTCCTTCGTCAACTGAAAGTCATATATGCCCATAGCATACCTACAAAAATCCACTATACCAGCCGGATCTCTACCTTCATAATCTTCTCCAACCACTGTTTCTGAGGTAGTACTCGGACTCTCTTCTTTCGCAACTCCATTATGAAGATCATCAGTAGAAGATGTCTTTGTCAAGTGCTTCAAGGTTCGTGAGATTGTCCTCTCACTTACTTCATTCTTCCTCGCTCTTGCAATGAAGTCAATCAACTTCCCTTCCTTCATTGTTTGAGTCATACTCCCAATTCCTCTTTGCTCCACATCCTCATGCTTCACATTCGGATCTTTAGGATACAAAGTCATAGAATTCATCCTCGGTCTATACCCCAAGCAACTCCTATTCATCGGAACCATCATGGTTCTTCCTTCAGCTGTGATCAAGAGAATGTCCCGGTCCACCATTGGTATGGCTTGTGCAAGCCTCATGAAATCTTGCCCCAACACCATAGAATGATCATCCATGTCCACGATCCTCAAGTCCAACTTTCCAAACCACGATCCCACTCTCACCTGAGTGTTTTCCATCACACCAACAATAGCTTTCATGGTAGAGTTGACTGCTTTGAAAGCACTCCATTCCCTCTCCATCTTTTCTTTCTTCCCAAAAGACTTTGCTGCTTTCCTGCTTAAGAAGCTATGAGTAGCTCCCGTATCCACCAAAGCTGCAAATCCCTTGCCCTTCACGGTTACCTGCACAAAACTCAGCTTCAAGGAATCACCTCCTTCTGTTGGCTTTATCTTGTGTCTCACATCAACAACCTTCTTCAAAAATTCGGCCTCAGAAGTGTCAATTGGCTTGTGCTCCAACTGAACATTCCTCCTATGGTACTTCACTTCCTTGCTTGGTTCTTCTAAGCAACTTGATCCTCGTCTAACTTGATTTCCTTCAAGCTTGTCCTTCATTATCTTCTGCTCAACTGCACCAACTAAGTGTCCATTAACTACCTTCATAGAACTAAGCTTTCGAACATCCTCTGGATTGTCTTGGTAGTGAGTTCCCAGCCTGTCAATGTAGTCAAGCTCTTCCTGCTCAATCACAAAAATATTCTTACCAAGAAGCTTCTTCTTTATCTCTTCCTCAATTTGCTTGATTTCGGCTGCCACCATGGCACTTTTCTTCCTTAACCGGGCTCTTTCATCCCAGAGCTCTTGAAGACCAAGACCACTTCGTCAGATCTCCTCATCAAGTTCCTTGAGTTCACCATCTATCGTACTTCCACATTGGCTCTTGAGTTCTTCAAGTTCCCTCCTTAGTTCTGAACAACCTTCCCAAATCTTCATGTTCTCAGCCTTCATCGAAACCCAGTTAGAACTCCATTAACTCATCTGTTCCAACACTTTGTACCGGTAGACTTCACCTGCATCATGGCTAGATTCACCTGTCATAGGTTCATCCACCATTTTTGCCTTTCAACCTTCTCCATGGTGCTTGCAACCATGAACCAGCTCTTGTTCCACTTGTATGTGAAACAGATTCCTTACCTGCAAGTACCTGTCATCAACTATCAAGCTTCTTCAACCCTGAATCAGCTTCAATCACCAGCTCCAACCGAGCTCTGATACCATCTGTCACGCCCCCAGGTCGGCGGTAGTCTTTCAACCGCGCTTCGCGAGGTGCGGCACCACCGAACACTTTCTTTTCACCAATAGTTATGTTCGTGGACTACGCCTAACCACTTATCCTACTTAGTTTGTGTTTCTCAACCAAGTAATTATTAATGTGCTTTTATACCAATGAACACCCATACACATTCATTAACATCAGTAACTATACATGAAGAACATAATTGCACAGTATAAAGGGAGGGGCAACTCCTTGAACAATGCGTCTGCCCGATAATATATTATACAGTCTTTTACAACAGTTACACAGCTTTACAAGTATACTTGGAAACCCCAAGTTTCATACTTAGCCAAATTTACAAGCTTCGGAAAACTCAATTGCTCAGCTCGTCGGTGCCTCTACATGGTCGCCGCATGACTCACCAACCCTTCGTCCACCTTGTCGGACAATCGTGTTGTTTGCCCAACTTGGACGTGCCCCATCGTAACCAAGTCACCACACACGGGCGCCTCTACACAAGTCACACCTCCGTTCACAATCTCAACACTTCACCAAAAGTCACACCATGCACACTTGCACGACGGGCGGGCGCTCACTCGAGTCACCCAAGAACTCGTGCCAAGTCGTCGCACAAATTGGGCGCCCACGCCTTTGTTTCACCGTTGGGCGTCCTTCGCACAACCGAGCGCCTCACCCGTGCATGCCCTATTCCAACCAATAACTGAACTCATGCCGTGTGCCTTGCCCAAGAATGGGCGCATCTCCAATTCTACGCCTTCTTCTCAATCTACAGTTCGCACCTTTTCCTGCGCCCTCTTCTTCATTAGATGAGCGAAGTTGTTCGCTTTCCAAATGAGCTCCATGCATATACAATATATATGAGTGGTAGGGCGAGGTCGTAGCTACCCAGCCGACCTGCCCACGCCCTCATCCTTATCGTAGATATCTCCAAAACATGAGTCGGCCTTGCTACTTTCGTAGGTCGGCCCCATGGGTGATCATTCATGCTCCCACGCGTATAAACAGCTCGCTCTCTTCCCTTTATGTGTTCATTATAACATAACTCCATCGCATATGTAAGTCTGAACTTGCCTTCGCATATTTTCCCAAGTCGCTCGTGCGCTCTCCAAGTCGCACTTCATCCTTCACACGCGTTTCGACGATGCCCAGGACCGCAGGTCCTTACACACGGGGTCGAATCCCACCCGCTGCCACTATAACCTCTAAGAGGAACCACCCACGTGCAAGAATGACCCTCGGGTAAGACGAGACTCGAACTCGTGACGAGTACAACGGCACAAACGACTTAACAGATCATTTGTTGGCCTCGAGACCAAACCTCTGCCGGCTAAAATAAGCTATTGTTTTTCATTCTTATCTTTAATAAAAATAAAATCTCTCCAAATTCTTAATAAAAAATTTCTAAAAAAAATTACTTTTCATTCTATTTTTTAAAAAAAATATTCATTTTTAATTAAAACTTCTCACAACTTTTAATTAATTTTAATAAAAAAATAATAAAAAAAAAAAAAAAAAAACAAAAAAACAAAAACTTCCCCAACCTTTTAATTTAAAATAAATAAAATAAGTATGAATAAACGAAACTACATTTATAAAATCTTTGACCTTAAAAATAATACCAGAGAAAAACAATAATAACAATGCAACCCATTGTTATTTAATTTAAAAAAATAAAAAATCTAGATATATATACTCTGCGGATTGCTTAAGGAGAGGTTCCTCTTAGGCTTACCTGTCCTCACACAGGAAAATTAACAACTATGGCATCGTTCATTCTCTGCAAACTGCATTCTTCATTCTCTTCAAACTACCAGGGAAATTATTGGTTCTGCGTTTATCCTTTTCCACACCTCGTTGAATTTAATGGCTTATTCCGACCATGGTATTTGACATCAACTGTATCAAATCGTTATTTCTATTTAAAATTTCAACCCGTCATCTTCTCACTTTGCTGTTGTTGACTTTATTGTTTCCAGATTTATGTTCCAGTCAGTTCCTACCGAAATCCTCACTCTGCTGTGATTGACTTTATTGTTTGCAGATTTGTTGTCCAGACTATTCTTACCAAATCCTTATTCACGTTATTCTCATTCGCTGCGGCGTTAACAATAAATGTCCGTCCTTGTGACACTTTTCGCTTCTTCAATGTGCCTTCCTCATTCTTCAACTGCTGCCCAACTCATATCTTTTGAAAGCAATCTCTCAGATCTACTCTTGTTTTCATTGCAATCTCTCTGATGTTAACGCATCAGTCAAACTAGTGTCTCTATTTCCTTATTATTATACTTCAAACTTGAGAACTTTCAGTAGAAAGAATGTGTATTTTTTACAGGTCTGCATTAGTGATGTGACCATTACACACTGTTTTTGATAGAGCATAGTTTAAAAAAAAAAAACTATAAACTAATTTCGAAAATAATTGAATTTTTCCTAAAATTATGTTAAAATTTGGTAGAAATTTTTGAATTTTTTTTTTTTTTTTAAGGATTTTGAGTGCCTTGGAGTGCTTGATGATGGTAAATCTGTTTCCATCATCAAAAAACTATTCACAAACTCCAACATTCTAACTTTGCAACAGAACTGCCATCAAAAGGAATTTGTAGCATCCATAAACAACCCCTTTTAATAGTGTATCAGTTCACCAACTATTCTACATTTGGTGGACACATCTTCATATAAAAATTTATATTATAAGCTATATAAAAATATAATTACATATTTTTTTAAGGCTAAAATATAATTATATTTATTACTATATTTTACTTAAATTGTCAAATGATAATTTATGGATTCCCTCTAGGGTATGGAGTTAAATTGCAATAGGGTAGTATCTTATCTCATGTATGAGACTAACTTTAAATATTACTAGAAAGCATATGACTTTATTAGAGGGAACCTTAACAGTGACTATAAGGATATTGTTAATGTTAAATTGAAGTCATAGTTTTAGAATTTAATGACACTTTTGGAACTAAATTTTTCATTTTAGAAACCACAATTTTGGATTTCAGTAATTCTATTTTTAATCTATCTACCAAGACTAGACAATTTTTGGGTTATTCATGGAGTAAAATTGCAAAGGATTGTCAGTCTTATCCAATTCAAGGAGATCATGTTTGTCCAATTAATAGTAAACCATAAAGTTCCATACTACTTAAATACTATTAAAATTAGTGTCATTAGCTTTCCAATCTGTTATGGTACATGCACAACATTTTCATTAGAGAATATTTAAAAGTTCAATATGGGATTTTTATGACACTCATATATTCTCTAGGAGAAAATTTCAAGAGAGTGATTTTATTAGCTTTCATCTTAAAATATTTTGGTTCCTTTAGAAGGAAAATAAAATTGTAAAAAAACCTTATGTTGGTACAGGCCACATTCCAAAATATTGAAACCCAAAAGGTTTTAGAGGAACAATGGCATGTGGACTTCCTTAATACACCAACAAACTTAGAAGCATATGGAGAAAAGAGGAATATCAAACAATCAATGCAACAATAAAAAATTGTTCTAGCATTATAAAACTAAAAAGAAAATCTATTGTGTTGTTAGGAAGCAAACACTCAAATACTTTGGTGCTAATTTATTGTCCTTATTGTGTTTCTAGAAGGATATTTGTTTGTATGGTTGTAGCCTCAAACTACCCCATCTCCCACTTCAATTTTTTTCACTATCATGTTGATCAAGTCATTGTTTCATCATATTTTATGTTATATCCAAGTTTTCCTTCAATAGTTGGAGAATTTCTTATTGATGATCTATGTGATCCTCCATTTTCTGAACCTTTACAATAACCCTTAAGTGTGTTGTAATGTATGAAGGACAATCGCCATAAAATTCTAGAAAAGAAAACATAAAAATAAATAAAAACAGATGAAGTATAAAAAGATATATTGTACCACTCTTTTTTCAAGGGTGACTACTTGATTCAAGGTAATGAAGACACATAGTTCTAGGAATATAGTCACAATCTTAGGTTTCCCATGGGAATGAGGATGATAAAAGTACCTGAGCCAATTGAGTGTTGAAACATGAAAATAATTCAGTCAAGAAAATATTAGTGAAACTTGAATCTCTATCACCTAGAATAATATTAGAGATTGCATTTAGCCTTTGAAATTTTTATATAAATGTTGTAGCTATTATAGTTGCTTTAAAAGGATGGAAAAAAGAGAGAAATGGGAATATTTTGCAAGTCAATCCACCACTACCGTGATGACATTTGTTACTTTAGACACAGGTAAACCTATAATCAAATCAATTGAAACGTCTTGCCAATGTTGATTGGTTATGCTAATGGTTATAGGAGTCTTGGGGTTTTGATTATATATATCTTATTATATTGAAAAACTACACAAACATCAACAAGATTGAATCTGATATACAAAACCATATTGTTCTCTTTTCTTTCTGATCCAACTTCTTCCAGTCTTCATCAGACATTGCCGTTAGTTCAGTACCTAGATCTACTATGATCCACCAATATTTATCCACTAGCAGATCCTCCATCTTGAGTTTCCACAACTCAAAACTCTAACCATTAAATTTCTCGATCTCTATATTTCCACTACTCACCATCTTCTTTCATAGCAAGAATCGATCCTACAAATCTCTCATTAAACATGGTCTACCACAGGGCCGAGCAAAAACCCTCAAAAATAAAGGTGTCCCCTTGAAGCCGAAACAACTCTAATACCAAATGTAGGTTTTAACCCTGTACATAAACTACTTTCATACAAATTCTAAAAAACGTAAAATAAAAATGGAGAGAGAATAAAACATAAAATAGATATACACAAAGAATTTCCCCTAGATCCAAAAACCTGGACTACCAGATTGAGTTTTCATTATTTTCCTTCAATGATACGATACATATATATACATGTTGAAGCATTCATAAACCCCAATCCATTAACCATGGATTAGAATATTGCAGTAGTTCTCTTGACTAGATCTACAAAATACCATGGGTAGAAAACCATCATGCCCAAAACTATTTGTGAAACCCTCGCACAAAACCATATGTAGGTCTGCCCACCTAATATAGGTTCCAAAAAAACAAATTCCCAGGGTCTTTCCCCAAACCCCGTGTAGGATGCCTACCGCCACCCTACAAATCCTCTTGGCACAATGAAGGGGAGAGCTAACTGCCCCCCCTCTACCACCTCCCCCCCCTGGCTTCGCGTGTGGGGTTAACCATGGAAAGAATATAACACACACCCAACACCAAATCCTAGGCCTCCTAACTTGGTCATATGATCTTCGTTTAGCGCATACAATACCTTGTTAAAAATTCCTCTCCCAATATTACAATATTTTCACAGGCATGTTGTGAACCTCAAAAAAATGTCAAAAAAGGGCTATAAATAGTGAATTATGCTATAATCAAGGGAGCAGATGAGGCCAGCTGGAGGTTCGAGTGGAATCAGCAGGTTACCACCAATATCCATCTGGATCAGTAAATGTACTAAAACGCTCTATAGATTCTTCTAAAGAGAACCGCTAGGCAGTTTTTAATTTTTAGAAATAGGGTTGTGCCATAGTGGAACAAAGCATGAGTACATTGCTTGTATTTGAACGCCCCAGGGTGTCTTAAGAAAAACATCGTGATAGATTTCGAAATGGAGGAATATTTTATGCATGGGAACTCGAATCTAGATCAAGATCCTACAAATTTGGATACATTTTTATTCAAATTAACATGGACTAAAAAAAATAAAATCAATTAGATAGTCAAAATATAAATAGAATATGAACTTACTCGAGGTGGAAAGGGAAAACTCTGTGAAGGACTTTAATCAGCAATATGGAACAAGCTGGAATTTGAAGAATTAGCCATTTGATATTATTGAGATTTTGTCCTTGCATTTGAGAAAATAAATAAATAAAATTTTGTGTGCATATCTAAAATTAATCTCAAGAACCATATAACCGCAATTTGAATTTCAATATAGTTTTCAAACCATTTTTCAATAACAATGCAACTTTAAGCGGGAAATGTATACTATGAAATATTGTAATTAATGTGGATGCATCCTAAAGGATAATTTGAGATTAATATGCCATTTTATGTGTAATTAAAATTCTAGATAGTTTTAAACCCAACTGGTGTGCTCATCAGAATAAAATACACCGATGCATTTAAAAAACTATTTTCACCGGAGCATTCAGATATTATTCACACCAGTTTCTGAGATTCCCAAAATAAGATATGTTATGATATCGATGCTCTTCTATAAAAATGCATCGATTTGTTTAACAAAAACAACACCACTATGCATTAGGGGAATTTTGAGGTCTGAAATGGGTCTCCTAAGGAAATTATAAAATAATAGGGAAAATAATAAGATAAGATTAGATTACATCATCCAATTTTAGACAGAAAAATGGAAAAACTATTTTTTCAACTTGTCTCACTATGGGTTTACTCAAATTTTGAGCAGAAACACTTGTTGGATATCGAATTTGATTCCTCATCCAAGGAGTACCCATGTTACATACTTTTGATGGACCCTGCTACACGAAAAGTGATAAATACATGGAAAACGTGATTGTTTTCATGTATTTCTCATTTTTCATGTAGCAGGGTCCATCGAAAGTATGCAACATGGGTACTTCTTGGATCGGGAATTAAATTTTTCATACAACGAGTACTCCCACTCTAAATTTGAGTAAAACCTTAGGGAGATAAGTTGAAAATACAAGTTGAAAAAATAGTTTTATTATTTTATTATTTTTATTTTTTTACTCCAAAAATGGTGAATCGTCCCCCATGGTTAACATCATCATCTTGAATCCTATTGGTTCTTATAAAGTTTATTTTAGTTGTATATTTTTCTTAGGAGGCCCATTTTAGACCTCAAAATTCCCATAATCCATTTGTTTCTAAATTTTAGAGAATAAAAACAAATTCAAAAAACTCAGTTCTCTTACAAAAAATAGAGCACAAATGATTTTAAATAGCAACTTCACCATTGCATTTAAAAAATTAATCACATCGTTTCAACATTTCGAATAAAAAATATATCATGTCGGTACGTTGAAAAAAGTTGGCACCCTTGCAATGTGAATGCACTTTGTTTATAAACGCACCATTGTACTTAACTATTGAATGCACCGATGTGTGGAGACATTGAGGAAAAAACACTTATTTTTTTCTTTTTTTTTTAATTCAAAGATAAGTGACAATTGATTTTTTGAAATCTAATTTCATAAAAAAAATTAAATAGTAAAAATTTATTGACCATTTCATTATTTTACCCAAAATTTCAAGGGAGTGATTTGTGAGAGAGATATGCCAGAAGCATTGTGGAACAACAAAATACTTTGGAGTAGAAAAACTATTTAAAGGATCAAAAGATGAAAGGCATGGTGATTCACTTAAGAACCTACATAATAAAAAAATTTAATTTACTGATAATTTTTTTACAATTTTTGTTAGGATTTAATCAAAAGATAGATCATTTGCAAAGGAGACAAACTGGAAGTAATATGGATCTATAAAATATTTTAGATCCTCCGAAAGATTAGAATTTGAAAGGTACGATGATTCACTTAAAACCTAGATAAAAGTAAAAACAATAAAAAATAATAATGTTAGGTCCCTATACTACTAGTGTAACCCCTTATTGTTTTTAGTACAACCCCCTTATTATATTGTTGTGCCCATGTAGTCCCCATATTGTTATTATTGTGCCCCATAGAAGCCCACCATTTTTATTACTCTGCCCTTATATTATTATTGTTATGTTGGCTCTAATTATACTATGACTCCTTAGACTCCTATATATAGAAAGGAGGTCTTGTCATTTGTATCATCTAAGAATTGTTCATTTGTGTAATTTAAAGGAGTTTTCCCCCTCGAAGAGGCTTATTTCTAAGGCGTTGATTTATCTTTTCTATGTTTTTGTGAGTTGGTTTCATAACATTTGCTATCAGAGCTTTGGATTCTAGGGTTTCGCTGCTCCAAACAGGTCATCGAGGCATTTTCACTATAATTTTTTCACAAAGAAGATTCAGAAGCTAAAAAAGAAAATCATTTGAGAAGAAATTGTTCTGCACGTGGGGTTCAAATTTCAAATCTTGTATCACTACATTTTTGGATATATGATCTATGGAAGTTAGGGTTTTTGCAAGCTCCATAATTCCATCTCAAATAGGTCAACGTGGAATTTTCACTATAAAGATTTCGCTACGAAGTTTCAGAATCTAAAAACAAAACCCATTTGAGAAGAAATCGTTTTGAACCTCGGATCCGAATTTCAGATCTTGTCTCGCTATACTTTCAGAGATATGATTTGAGGAAATCAGGGATTTTGCAGAATCCCAAATTACATTCCAAATAGGTGACCTTGGGAAAATCGTCGTAACTTTCTCTGGGAGCATCAAATTGAAATTTCATCAGAATTTATAGAAATAGGATGGACTGTAGTTTTCTATATATCAGTTTCAGCTCCTAAGGTTGAAATAGTGACATGTGGAAATTCGTACAAGTTCTCTCTACTGAACTAGTCTATAATCAATTCATTGTGGGAGATTTGACATAACTCTTCCTTGCAGAATCCAATCTTGATCAGACTTGTGGGGTTAGAAGTAGGACTCAGAGGGCTATTACAGGATGTAATTTCAGAACTTGGAGATCTGAAAGTATAAAGTTACAGTCGTTGCAAGATCAAGCTCCTAAAATCAAGAAAAGACGATATGAGGAAGTTTGATGGCAAGGATCCGTTAAATTGGATACTACAGATGGAAAATATTTTGAACTCGATGAGGTGCAACTGTTACAAAATTTACATATTGCATCTTCATATTTAGAACCGGATCAATTTTTATGGTATAAAGGGCTTTGTTCTCGTAAAGCACTTCTCACTTGGTCAATTTTCACAGAAGAAATGATAACACATTATGAGGATACAAAGAGTAACACCTTCTTTAACCAATTGATAAATATCGAACAAAATGGTTCAATGGCAAAGCACATTGGGGACTTCCAAAAATTGAATATAAGGGTAAATGATATTTCAGAGAAGAAAATGGTTGATGTCTTCATAGGGACTTTAAATGATAACATTCAACACGAGGTTCGTCTTTGGGAACCTGATTCATTGGAGAAGGAATTCAGGTTGGCAAGAAAAATTGAAAGTGAAATTATAGAAACAAGGGATCCCAACACTCACAACTATAATTATGGAAGTGTTTTTTCTCCTAGCCTTCCACAACCTACAAGGTTTACACCACAACAATTGGAAGAAAAAAGAGAAAACAAGCTTTGTTACAATTGTGATAGAAAATACACTAAAGGCCATAAGTGTGTTGGGAAGAAATTATTTTACATAGATTATGAAGATGAGGAAGAAAAATATCAAGAAATAGCAAAAGAAGAGGATATACACCACGAACCCACCCCAGAGAAAGAAGAAATGAATCTGACCATATCTTGTAAAGCATTGGAAAGAATTACCACTCATCAAACTCTCAAGATAGAAGGACATATCAAGAAGAGAAAGGTTCTAGAAGTGAAAGATCACATCGAGAAAGGAGAAATGAAACCGACCATATATTGTAATACATTAGCTATAATTACCACTCCTCAAACTATCAATATTGAAGGACATATCAAGAAGAAAAATGTTCAAGAAGTGAAATATCACATCAAGCATCAAGAAATGAATCTAACCATATCTTGTAATGCATTGGAAGAAATTACCATCCCTCAAACTATCAAGATAGAAGGACATATCAAGAAGAAAAAGGTAATAGTGTTGATTGATTCAAGCAGTACCCATAATTTTATTCATTGTAAGATAGCCAAGGAATTGAATTGCTTCCTATATC
>APFE031476930.1:302061-379416 GCA_000404065.3 Pinus taeda
GGGGGGGGGGGGGGGGGTTAATGTGGTTATTTATTTAACCAGAAGTTAAATAAATCCCAAGGATAATGGACGCGGAGGGGCTAACAATGGGTCCCAAATAGACCTAATTTTTCTGACTTTATATTGATATGGCTATAGTTGCCATGGGGGGGGAATATTTAGTGTTATTTGGGGTTTTTATATGGTTTCTTGCAGAATAGGGGTAGGGAAGATGATTTAGGGAGCTAGATAATAAGGTTAGATGTTAATATGAGGTCTTTTGGAATGAAAAGGAGGGGATGCATGCTAAGTTTATAGAATGGAAACTTGAGCATACGGAAATGAATGGATTTGTGTAAAGATTAATTTTTACACAAGAAATGTGGCTTCTTTTCACTAAGTCAACTCAGATGTCAACTTGGTTTTTAACAAGAATGGAGTGAGAACAGGACTGGTTGGGCAGATCCCAAGGTCCTCAAGGGGATGTTAGTGAGTGATTTGGGAAATAAGAAGAAGGGGGAGTTAGAGATGCCTTGCTTGATCTAATCGAAATGAAAAAGTACCTCAAAACTGTGATTTGGATAAATATAACACTTGAAAACATGAAATGGATCACATAGCTTGATTTCTGCAACCACAAAACTACTTACCCAACCTACTTTACCTAGCATTTTTTGTTCTTTTGGTTTGGGTGCACTTGAACTAGCAAACCCAACTTTTCAACTTTTTTCTTTTTTACTGGCCTCCTATCTACATCTATACTTATTTCATCTAGGGGCTCATATTAGGCTATTGAGCACCCTTGCTTCTCTACCTATCTAAGAATCTGCCAAGATTAAGCTATTTGGACAGATAATGGTTCTCTGTATTCTACAACAGGAAATTGAAACCTAGGGAGACCAAGATTAAGCTGTTTGGTCCTCCCTTTAACTGAAAATTCTTCAAAAATGGAATAAATCATCAAAATTGGAATACAGTAGAGGCACTTAGACTAGCACACTCTCATGGACACTTCTTTGGCCTCAGTAGCAAATATGGAACATTGCAGCATGCAAAGTATGACATATTTGGTATGTAGAAATGTCGATCATAAATGATGAATACCTGCTATGAGCAGGAGGCTAACAATGGCTCCACTTGGGGATGGCTTTTCCTTGCGAAAAGTCAAGAATAGCAGGTCAGAATGCCTTAATCTTTAGTTGTTGTTGTACTCTGAAAACTTCCCTTTGCTGGCTGCTTTATTTATGAACATGACAGTAGACTTGAAGAGCTTAGGGCCTTCACTTCAGGCTTCAACTACAGCAAGCTTGCTATCCAAACAGAAAACTGAAATCCTACCTAGCTACTCTAACCATCACTTACTTTGCTGTTAGGTGAAATCAAATAGCCAGTGCAGCCATTTAAGCATTATAAACATCAGTGAGCTTTGCTATTCGTGCTTGCTGGTGGTAAAAATGGAGATCTTGCCATCATATATAAGTTTGTTAACTTTTGAGAAGATCAGAAAACTGCTGACCTTCTTTGCTGAAACAAGAAACTGTTCAAAAGGGTTTTGCAACATATATATACAATTGCTGGGCTGAATTGAAGAACTGTACAAAAGTTTGGGATCACTATCATGCCTTGGAAACTGGATATCATCAACATTTTGATATTGAGGCACACAACCTGCTAATGGAGAAGAGCACTTCTTTACTTCATCATACACCCTGTCAGCACATGAATCATATAAAACATGAACTGATATTTGCAATTTACTACAAACAGGCTCATATGGCCCTTGACTGATCTGTGCAGGCTGCTCCTCTTCTTCTTCGAAAAACTCAGATGGCTGAAAACAAAGAGGCAGGGGATCCACTTGGATTACTTGGTCACGAACAGCCGCTTTCGAATCTTCCTCAATCTCATATTCGATGGCTCTTTGGGGCTGCAAAACTGGAGGCAATATATTTTGAACAATGATTTGGGCTTCCTCCAGATGATTAATATCAACACTTGCTGATACTTGCTTATTAACTGCATGATAGTTCTCCTTAATAAATTGAAAAAAATCAACATAGAAAGGTAAAGTTCCTTCGCTGAAATCAAAATTTTCTGCGCTTTCCTCCTTTACTTCATAGCTGAGATAGGCACGTTGATCATTGATTTTAGGCTGCTGATCCTGAACTGTGCTTTCTGCCAAAATAGGCTCTGACTCCTCTGCAAAGCTGATTTGGTCATTAGGCTCATAATCATCATCATACTCATCGTATTTTGGCAAGCAACTGAAAGAAGAGACGCTGTTATATTCATATAGTATCTCTGGAGACTGCTCCTTCCCATCTGGGTGTATGAATATGTCATCTGTTTTGTGGCAGGTTTGTTCGTGAATGTCACTACTTTCCTCTTGCACCACAGTTGTGTTCTTGCACTCTAAGCATTCAACTTTCATTGTGATCATTTCCTCTAAATTTTGTAACAAACCATGAAGTTTTTCTTCTTGCTCTGCTTTGCGCCGTTCCTGTCTCATCTTCAGATTTGCGTCCACGTCCACAGCTATGTCCTGCATCTGTTTCATAGTGGACGGGCATCTTTCTCTCAAATGGAACTCGATTTCCAGATCAAAAGCTCTTGGATAATGCAATAGAGCTAAATCAGGGGGAGGTCTAATATTCAAAGGCATAGAATAATAAACTTGATTGAATCGATCAAAAAATTGTTGAACATATTCATTTGGAGGTCTTTCTAACTGATTATATTCTTCAATGAGCAAGAGGAAATTAAGTTTGATCATCCATCTATCAAGGAAGAGCTTGGAAAACTGCTGAAGATCAGAGATGCTAGCCTCAGGCAATGCTTTAAACCAAGTCTTAACTTCGCTTTGCAAAGAAAGGGCGAACAGCTTGATACTAACATCCTCGTCCTCCACTTCAAATATATTAAGATAGTCTTCAAAGGCTTGGATATGCTTTTGTGCAGTAATACCATTCTCTCCATCAAATCTTTGGAGATACTCAGGATGATTTTTGGGTAGAGGATTAAGCACGGGAGGCAAAACAAGAGGCTTATATCTGTCAGGAACCTTACGAGGCACGGGATTATGTACAGGGATTGGTTGAATGGGCTCGATATGAACAAGGATAGAATGATTGGTTTTGACATTTGTCTCCTCCTTGGCTGTATGATGATTTTTCAGCAACATTTAAAGGTTGTTGTTCTAATGTGCAAGGAGGCTTTTCAACAACATTTTCAAAAGGCAAATCAGAAAAATCTAATTTAAAATCGTCTTTAAAATACAATATACACAGCAAAATTTTATGGAAGAGAAAGAACATGACCTCTTGGATAGTAATCCAGGTCAAAAGCCTGATCTGCTCGTATATTTCTCTTGGGTTCATTTCTCCAGCGGAGTCTTTATTATGAGGATTATGCAGAGTCCTAGGTGGATAAATAAATTAACTTTGAAGGGCCTGATCTCTGTCCACCACACAGATCAGAACTAAATATGCAATAAGAAACAAAATATTTTGAGATTTTTTGAGATTTTTTGAGATTTTTTTGATTTTTTGGTATTTTTTCAAAACAAGTTTAAGACTTATTTGAAAGGCAAACTGATCAAAAATGGGGATTTATAGTGATGAACAGATGATTGTCCCCAGTGAAGTTGCCATTATGTGGATTATGTTGTTCCCTTTGACTCCTAAGGGAATACGGCCGAGGTAACCACAAACCAAGCTTTGGACTGCAGGTCCTAGCCTACCAGCTGTCAGAGAGGGCTCTCTCTTTGGGATTTAGCTTTGTTTAAGGGATGATTTTAGGCTAGATATGATGCACATTGGTTTTGTTTGAGTTTGGTGGGATGGTGATCTCAAACAGAACTGGGATGCAAGTATATAACTGTTTTTTCCATTGGGTAATGGAGTCACTGAGAGTGTGATTACTGAAAGAGTTTCTTGGTGAAAAGGTAGTACCACAGAGCGGGATAGGCAGGCTAGGAACAATTTTCAAATCTGGAAATGATGGAATGAAGTCAGGGAATGAAAGGCAATCAAGAATCTTTCATTATACTGGCAGAGGGAAAGTGGATGAATATTGTGCAAGAGCAATTAAGAATTCCTAAACAATATTCAAAATGAGAGAACTAGTGCAAACATGAGCATTTAAGAATTCATATTTATGACTAATCCTGAAGAAAACATAATAAATAACAGAGATTGAACATAAGGTGCATTCAAACAAATCTTATGCTATTCTCTTCTCTTTACCAAAATCATGACTAGATGAGATTTACAAAATAGAAAACATAAAACACAGTTTAGTATAACTTATTGTTCCATAGCATGACACAGGAATTCTATAGCAAGTCCCAGAACATCCAATCCACCTTCAGATCATTCAGACACAGTGAACTTCAACAACCATTTGTATTAACACAGCCTGATATCTTACAGCGCAGTTCAGAATGAAGAAATCATCAACCAACCCACCAACCAACAACCCTTATTACATTGTTCAAGGCTGTATTTATAGGCAAAATATCTACAAAAATAGATCTGATAGAAGATCTGAAGAAATAACTGCAATTAACCTAACTTCTCTTACAAGTAATGTAAAAAATATCTATCTAATGCTGCGCTGGGGGAAGCTGTTTCAAAAATGAGGCTATGTGTCATTTGCTGTTATGCGCTGGCCATTTATCATAACTGCGCATTGGTCTCTGCTCCACTACTCTTGAGTGGCTTTGATGTGCATTAACTGTGATCTGAGAGCCTTAAGTGGCTTCACCGTTTTCTTTGACTTTGATGGAGGCTTTTAATGTTCACCTGCTTTGATATTGTCGATCTGATACTCTTTTCCGCTTCACTGATACTTTTTTAATTGAATCTGGGCTTTATCTTTCCTCTGATACTCTTTAACACTTGAATCAGGACTCTCTTTCTCTGCTGATCCTCTGTAAACTGGTAAATCGCCCTTTTTATCTCTTTTCGGCAAAAATAGTTGCTGCAAACCATGCGCTGGACTGGGGCTTTCCATTTTGGCCCTTTTTCCTTAGCGATGCGCGATTAGCGCTAAGCGCTAATCGCGCATGAAAAACTGCCTCAGATTTCCATTCCGGGCTTCCTAAGCTGCGATTTCGTCTTTGCAAATTTTTTTTCGGCGGTGACGTCAGCATGATGTCAGCAGTGGTACGTCGGATGACGTCAGCGATGGTACGACAGATGATGTCAGCGGGGTGACGTGGCAGGGTGACGTGGATGATGACATCAGCGGGTGACGTGGTGCAGGTACAACACAGTGGCAGGCGACGTGGCGGCATCGTCATGTGGTGACGTAGGCAAGCGGGGAGGGCGGTAAGCGGTTTGCGTCGGACCGCTTTTGGTACGGGAGTGGTATGTGTCAGGGGTGGCCTGATGCAATAGGAGGCCGATAGCTGTCCCGGTGTACGACGGTGAAACCATCGACCATCAGGTACTATCGTACCGCTATGAAGGGGCGCCCGATATTCATTAGGGCCGTCGGATCTGGGAGGGCCAATCCTATGGTGGACGGGAGGGCAACATGATCGGGGTTTAGTGGAAAAGCGCGCCCAATAATGGTTAATTATTTGCGGCCTTGGGTGGTTAAAACCTTAGGTTTTGGGTTTAATGAATTTTGGCACGGGAGCATAGTTATTCGTTCAACCAAGTGTTTTAAACGAAATCTATCATAATATGTGTGCGCGGAGGGTAATGGTATGGTTTTATGTGTGGGGGGGGTTAATGTGGTTATTTATTTAACCATAGGTTAAATAAATCCCAAGGATAATGGACGCGAAGGGGCTAACAATGGGTCCCAAATAGACCTAATGTTTCCCAACATTATATTGATATAGCTATAGTTGCCATGGGGGGGGGGGGGGGAATATTTAGTGTTATTTGGGGTTTTTATATAGTTTCTTGCAGAATAGGGGTAGGGAAGATGATTTAGGGAGCTAGATAATAGGGTTAGATGTTAATATGAGGTCTTTTGGAATGAAAAGGAGGGGATGCACGCTAAGTTTATAGAATTGAAACTTGAGCATAGGGAAATGAATGGATTTGTGTAAAGATTAATTTTTACACAAGAAATGTGGCTTCTTTTCACTAAGTCAACTCAGATGTCAACTTGGTTTTTAACGAGAATGGAGTGAGAACAGGACTGGTTTGGCAGATCCCAAGGTCCTCAAGGGGATGTTAGTGAGTGATTTGGGAAATAAGAAGAAGGGGGAGTTAGAGATGCCTTGCTTGATCTGATCAAAATGAAAAAGTACCTCAAAACTGTGATCTGGATAAATATAACACTTGAAAACATGAAATTGATCACATAGCTTGATTTATGCAACCACAAAACTACTTACCCAGCCTACTTTACCTAGCATTTTTTCTTCTTTTGGTTTGGGTGCACTTGAACTAGCAAACCCAGCTTTTCAACTTTTTCTTTTTTATTGTCCTCCTATCTACATCTATACTTATTTCATCCAGGGGCTCAGATTAGGCTGTTGAGCACCTGCTTCTCTCTACCTATCTAAGAATCTGCCAAGATTAAAGCTGTTGGTAGATAATGATTCTCTATATTCTACAACAGGAAAATTGAAACCTAGGGAGACCAAGATTAAGCTGTTTGGACTCCCTTTAACTGAAAATTCTTCAAAAATGGAATTAACTCATCAAAATTGGAATACATCAGAGGCACTTAGACTAGCACACTCTCATGGACACTTCTTTGGCCTCAGTAGCAAATATGGAACATTGCAACATGCAAAGTATGACATATTTGGTATGTAGAAATGTCGATCATAAAAGATGAATACCTGCTATGAGCAGGAGGCTAACGGGCCCCATAAAGTCAACAACCCACTTCTCAAAAGCTTCAAGATCTCGAACTAAATGTAGAGGAAGTTCATTACAATAAGATGGTTGCCCAATCTGCTGATAAGCATCACACTTCCTAGCATATTCCTTTACATCTTTAAGAATAGTATGCCACCAAAGTCTAACTTGTAACACCTTTCATGTAGTCGCTTTTCCTCCAACATGACCTCCTGCAATGCCAAAATGACATTCCCACGTTTTTGATTCCTTTTCATGGTCCAAAACACTTATGCGCAAAATATGATCAAGCCCCATTTTGTACAATCGACTTGCAATAAGATGATATTTTGCAGCACGTACCACCATATGCCTCTTTTGAGTCGTTGTATATTCATAAAGGCACTTACCAATTGCAAAAAATAGCACGATATCTTTCAAATAATATGGTATTGCTTAAATTCATAACAAATCTACTTTAGGCAATTGGTCATTCACTGGCCCTCCTGCTTTGCCAGATTCTAACCAAGAAAGGTGATCTAGGCCCACATTAGAGAGACTTGGTTAAGAATAACTTCAAATGAGAATTCTTGAAACAACAAAAGCCATCTGCATATTCTCCTTTCGAAGACAGGTTTGCTAACCATATACTTTAAAGCATAATGATTAGTAAAGAATTTAAAAGGACCACCAAGAAGATAATGCGTAAAATTTTGGAGAGAGTACACCATGGCGAGAGCTTCCCATTCGGTGGCTGTATAATTCTTCTCACCAATGGAGAGTTTTATGCTAGCAAAATAGATGGGATGATCTAAGTTACCTTCTCATGGCTGTGCAAAAATAGTGCCCAAAGCAATACCAAAAGATTCTATATGGACATGGAATTCCTTTTTCCAATCTGAGTAAACTAGAATTGGATTACTTGCAATATTTTCTTGTAAGGCATCTAATGCAACATCACATTTAGCAGTCCATATGAAATGTTCAAATTTCTTCAGCAGCGTCTCTAATGGCACAATGATGAAGGCATAGTTTTGGATAAACCGAAAACAATAGCATGTGTGTCTTAAAGTAGACTGCAACTGCTTAACACTTGTGGGTGGTGACATATTTAAAATTACTGCAACTTTGGAAGGATCAAAGCAAACACCATCTTTATAGAAAAGATGTTGAAGCAAGGTACCAAAGGGAACAACAAAAATACATTTCTTCAAATTTAATGAAATCTATAATTGTTGACAACGATCAAACATTACCCGAAAAGAACTAGAGTGTTTCTTCAAGAGGCTATATCCAATCATCCATGTACACCTCAAGGAATTTATGAATATAATCTCTAAAAGCAACAATACAATCCTAGAGAACACAACCGAAGCACTTTTAAGGCCGAAGGGCATAACATGATAAGAATATGAGCCCCATTCTGTGGTAAAAGTAGTCTTTCTTTTATCCTCATTTGCAATACAAACCAGATGATACCTAGAAAATCTATCAGTAAAAGAATAAGCTTATATTCCTGCAACATTGTCCAATACTTCATCACTAAAGGGAGTAGGAAACAGATCATGGATGCAAGCATTATTAAGACTTCTATAGTTTACACAAACTTTGATATCTTCCAAATCCTTTTTTATCTTGAAAGAAAATAGGGTTGATCCATTCTGCTTCATCAACTGGGAAAATAAGACCCGCAACTAGCATCTTGTCAATTACTTTCTTCTCTTTCTCTTTAACTCATGGATTCAAGCAGTATGGGTGGTGTTTGATTGGCCTTGCATCAACCTTCAAAACAATTTTCATTGCTGCCCTTTAGCTTTGAAACAAATCTTCATATTCTTTTAATAGGTCAAATATCCCGTTTGCAGTTTTTTCATCCCAATAGTCACCAATAAAAGCTATCTTAGGTTTCTCTTGGATTTGAATATTGTGCTTATGCAACTTCCTATGCTTCAGATGTGAGGCATCTTTTACAGGATCATCATATATATTTTTTTTCTCCTTCAAATTCCTTAAAGGACAATTCCTTAGTCCCTCTAAATCATTATCTTCTGGTTCCTTATTAATCTTGCCACAAGCAACAACTTCATGAAATCCAAATTCATACACATGTCCATAATCTCCAAAACTGCTACAATCAACAATAGGTTTCCTAGTAGGGAACAACACTCTTTTAATGGCTTTCAACACCTCTACTATCCTTTTTTCTTCATTTGAAACATGAGAACTCACTACAAAACTGAACTATCAAGGTCTCCTTGTTGGTTTTCTGCCTCTTCATTTCTTTCTTCAAGTACCAAGCTTGCGGAAATGTCCCCAATGTGTGAATAAACTAATGCACCCACATTTCGTTAGGTAACCCAAATTTTGTCCTAATAGTACTATAGGTATGAATATGATTTTGTGGACTGGTATAACCTTCATATATAGGAATTCTATCTGAAGGCTAATAGGAAATCAAGATAACATAACAAACTTAATTGATTCCTAGTATTGAAACTGATTGCGATGAGTTCCCCACCATCTTGCAGGGGCTGCTTTTAGAGCGACATCCAACAAAGGGATATTTTTCACTTCCTCAATATGCAAAATTGATTTCCTTAACAAAATTAACAATAAATCATATACCATTGGAAGTAGTAAAATCTTGTACCTCAGTACCAATCCAACAGGTATAGCGAACAGTTGCACAATGTTTAGAGTGCAACTCATGATCTTCTTGTTGCTAATCATATAATGCAACATCTAAACCAACTTATGTGCTTCGAACTTGTTTTTCATGTAGATTTAGACATGTTGTTACCTCAAATGCCTAATATCTATGAAGATAGAGGCACAATGTGGCATAAATTATTGGCGGCTTACGAATTTGGTGTATAATGCCACTTGGGCGGATAAAATGTAGTGCAAGTGGTGAGACATCGTTCTTTTGGTGACATGAACACATTTAGTGGTTGTAGGTTATGGATCATGATGCTAGAGCTTGGTAAGAGGCATGTACACATTTGATGGATGTGATAGAGTTATATGTTAGACCGAAGTTGCAGAAGATTTTGGGTTTCTATATAGAGCCAACTTGATGAAGTGGTTGTATGTTGCCCATAAATAGTTTTGTTACTTGTATACAAGCATTACCCAATCATGGACGAAACTTAGAGTTTGCACGATAAGTGACTTGGATGTGGTCCCAAAGATGACTTAGATCCACATAACTAATTGATGGAAAGTCAGAAATGTACTTGGGTGTTGTACAATGAGCAATATCCTAGGCACCTAGAGACATGTGGCCACACTTTAAGGTGAGCCATGCACAATGAACGTGTTGGACTTGGTTGAGTTGATGTAGCGTTATTCTTTTGGTGGCATGAACACATTTGGTGGTTGTAGTTTATGGAGCATGATGCTACACCTTAACAAGAGGCATGTACACATTTGATGGAGGTGATAGAGTTATATGGGAGACTGAAGTCGTAGAATATTTGGGGTTTCTATGTATAACCAAGTTGATGAAGTGGTTATATGTTGTCCTCCCGTTAAATAGTTATGTATATAGGCATTGCCCAAGCATCAATGAAACTTAGAGTTGGCATGATGAGTGACTTGGTTGTGGTTGCAGAGATGACTTAGGTCCACATGACTCATTGATGGAAAGTCAACAAGGCACTTGAGTGTTACACAATGAACAATATCCTATGCACCTAGAGACGTGTGTGCACACCTTAAGGTGAACCATGCATAATGAATGTGTTGGACATATTTGAGTTGATGTTTCAATGGAATGAAGCATCTTAGGTGTTTAAGTGGAGAGTGCCTTGGTTTAGGGAACTTGGCTTGCAACGCATTGTTTTGTAAGTAGTTGGAGTGCGTTAACAACTTTCTAGGAATGATTGGAACTACATAATAGCAAGAAGTAGCAAAAGGACCATAGATCCACTCTACATAAGAGATGATGATGGTTAGACACCCGATTGAGGAGAAACAATGGCATACTATTCATATTTAAATTGGAATCCATGAGGCACTTAGGCAATCAGTTGATGGACTTGTGTGAGATTTTTTAAGAATACCAAGCACGTAATTCTAAGGTTTATTAAGCTTAAGTGTACAACTTGAGTCTTGTGTGTTGAGAGGAGTATATTCTAGAGTTTATTAAGCTTAGGTGTACAACTTGAGTCTTGTGTGCTCAGAAGAGTATCCATGAACGTTTTAGGGAAGTCTAAGGAGGCATATAAATGTCTAGGACATGGCAATGCTATTTTAAGTGATTTAGTGAAGATTGGGATATGCAAGATGCAAATCCATGAGTGCTTCCTACGCCTACCTTAAATGTCCCATAGCATCTTGTGACATGGCTTCTTTGTGTGGATACTACCAATCCTTAACATATATGATAGGGTTGAGTCGTATGTTACACTGTCCGGGATATTCTAAAAGTGCGAGTTAATAGAAACAAACTAAATGAAAAGGCTAATCCAGGTACAATTGATTAAGCACGTGCAACCGAGGCAAGACAATGTGGTAGAAACCGAATACTAAATATTAATTATTTTGAAATTGGAAAACCAAATGCTAAATATTAATTATTTTGAAATTGATTACCACAGGCAAATTGGAGAACAAAATCGCCGTTGCCGGGGATCGAACCCGGGTCACCCGCGTGACAGGCGGGAATACTCACCACTATACTACAACGACAAGAGACGTATGACTTATTAACGTATTTTGAAACGGATTATTTGGAGTACCGGTTTCTTTCTCCGTTGACATTAGATCTTTAATTTATTGGCCCTTCAAAATCGAATCGCAAACGAAAAAATAAACACCTTTGCACCAGCCGGGAATCGAACCCGGGTCTGTACCGTGGCAGGGTACTATTCTACCACTAGACCACTGGTGCAAACACATAATCATAAAATATCTGTCATCTTTAGGAGATGGATTTCAATTTCCACGATTTTCCAACTCCATGGCCTCTTCCATTCAATAGTATTTGTAGTATAAGTTTATATACATCAGGGTATGTACGAAGGTAAAAGCATGTGATATAATGAAGTAATAACAAATAAATAATCACAATGCCTTGCGCTTCTATTACATTGCATGTTTCACTCATTAAATTGAAAAATCATAATAACTCCACGTGTTAATTTGCAGTTAGATTTCCTTTATTTATATTTACGGCCTTTTCTCTCTCAGATTTGCCAAAATGTCTCACATCATCACGGTTCTTAACGATATCTACGACACCTTCACAACAATGGAGTATCTCAAACTCTTCGCAACAATATTTAGAAAGCGATAATTTCTATAATTTATGTTTTAACGTGTTTTTTTTAATATTTAGTGCAATTGCTAGTTTATATAAAATAAATTAATAAATATTTTTGTTAAATATTGTTATTAGATTCTTGAAAAACTTCATTGAACCTAAGTATCTATAAAATTTTACTTATCTAATCTTATCATTTTGAAAAGTGGTTGTATTTTTGATAGTTAGACTATGTTGGATTGCTGAAATTTTATCCCATGGATGTTTGCTTTATTCATTTTTGAGTTTTGTTTTGTTTTTATATATTAACACAAATATATTAATAAATATGACTGACATATGTTGACAACCAATATCAATCACTTGCACAACTACATTAATAATTAAAACATGTATAATAAGGATTTAATATTAATATTGATATTGATATTAATTAAATAATAATAATAATAATATGATATATGCTCTGCTATTGAGATATATGCTCTAATATATTTGATGCGAGTGTAATAGAAGAAATATGGAGCAGATATATACCGTAGTATTTGATGAAATTGCTTTGTCTTCACTCACTCAAATTGTATTGATTGTAGATATCTATGTGTATGCAAATGATGTCTTGATACTATGGCAGTAATGAATTAACTTTGGTTGCTTTTCAAATTGTTTAAGGTTGTATGCATAGATATGTATGTTGTAGAAAGGGTCAATAGCAAATATTGTTTTTATAGTTTGTGATATGAATGATCTATCTTTGTTGCACAATGAGTTCTATGCCCGCCGAAACATGCTAAGAGTGATCTGAATAATGAGTTTGGTGCTTTGAACCCAAAGTTTAATGTTTAACATTAGGAGTATTTCAGTGATTGACATTCCCCTTTTTTACCTTTATGTTTGCAGAGATCTGCGATCAATGTATGAGGTCAAAATGAGTTAGAATGGTTTCTTGGAGTGTTTACAGAAGTATGTTTATGCAATGGCTGAATATTATATGCAGGGATATAGGACTCTTGAATATAGGAAGAAATCTTGCCATGCAATGGATATATATAACATTGAGGAAGGTAGACATGTGTGCCAAGTTTACTGTTAACAAGACAATGTGCATGAGGTTTGGCGATCCTTGATTAACATCGTGAATTTGTTTGAAGTAGTGATTACTAGCTGAGTATACATATGTAGAGAGACTTTTCTTCCTTAAGGTAAATCTTGTTTTCTAGCAGATATGTGCATGTTTTTATTTATCCTCTTCCTATTTTGCAGAGTTTTATGAGGCTCCTTATGCAAGGAACATAAAGTGCTTTCAAGAGTTGAAATATAAGTAATTTGGTTTTCTATTAACATTGAACTATATGTTGAATCTTGAACTGGTTGAATGATGAGCCTTATAGTCATATCATAAATGGTTTGATGTATTGAGCTATGTTAACGAGGGAACTTGCTTTGCTTATTATGCTAATAGTTGATTTGGCTTCTTGATGAGTATGTTATTGACTTTATAAGTAAAAGTTTGATGTGGATTATGCTACAATAACAGAAGTGGGACAATGTTCCTTTATGAACTTAATATGCTACTGCTTGCTAAAGACTTTGTGTTCTTGCTAACTGACAGAAATGTTGCATATTGAATGGTTTGATGAGTATTGGCTTGGAATCTGATAAGATTTATGACAAACAAAAATGAATGATATCTTGTTAATCAGTCAAGGATTGATAAGCATGAGATCTACTTGAAGGATCTGATTTGGGACACGATCTTAGTTATTGGTTGTGTTGATATTGATGTTTGGTCCTTATGAGCCACAATGAAAGAAGTATTGTGTTGTTTGTTCTTGTCTCACATTGCATAGTAAGAGAAATTTGATGCTTGACAATGATACTACAATTGGCTTTGATATTGGCATGGTGCAAAGTTTTGTACATTGGATTGACAAGTTCTGACTTAGTAGTTTATGGATGCGAGTTGGTTTATGCTTGGCTTGACAAGGAATGTGATAACAGTGGATGATTGATGTATGGCATCTAATAGTTAGGTTTTGACAGGTGGATCCAATATGAAAATCTTGAAATGTGGTCCACGAAGGTGCTGAGGGTTATAGCCTTCAGTAAGGGAGTAGGAGCTTCCTTCTGGTAGGATCCGATAAACTTGATCCGGGGGTTGTAGCTCCCTTCTAGTGAGTGTTGGAGAACAAGTGGGGGTTGTATCTTTCTGCAAGTAGGAGCTTGTGTGTTGGCAAGAGTGTGCACCAATACAAAATTGTAAGAAGAATTTTCTTTATAATAAAATAAGAAGACATAATAACAACAATGGTGGTGGGTTTCCACCTAAAATATTAGTGTTCTTAAGTGTCTTATGTTGATGTGCTTTTCATTCTATGGTTTTCATGTTTATGTGATTAATTCTGCTCGTATTCTCAAATCTATCTCACATTAATGGATCAGATGAATTAAAAATGAAAGTATAAACTAAGTGAATTTGAATTGGGAATGAAAAATTGATTCATGCCCCAATATTTCTAACAATTGGTATTAGAGTAGGTCTCTCCAGTAAAGATTAACTGCTTGAGAGTAGAACATGGAAAATGGGAAAGAAACACAAGAACAAGGAAACATAAAGGAAGAGGACAAGCTAGGAAAGCAGTGACAATGATGTATATAATGTTGTGGCAATATTCACATTCATAGATCAAGGGAAATTATAAGAAGAACAAGGTAAGTAAAAAACAATGGACAATAAAGGTATGCTTATGCTTAATGATGATAACTATCAGGAATAGGAAGAAAAGATGAAGTTTAAGTTAATGGATCTTGGATCTTATGCTTGGCATTTAGTATGTAATGGTTGCACTAAAACTCCTCCATCACATGAAGAATTGCAAAAGAATGGTCAGGCATTAAATGAAATTTATGGTTTCCTATTTGAGATACAGTTTGAAAAATTTATGGATTATGAAACTGCAAAGGAGGTATGGGGTAATCAGGTCATCCATGAAGGAGGAAGAAAACAAGTAAAGGAAGATTTCTCATAAGGTAAATTGATAGGTAATCTTATTTCTAAGGCATAAAATGAATCTAACGGTGATCATGAAACAAATTTTGTTATATTTGATGGAGTTATTGATTCAGAAGAAGATAGGTTAGAAGAATTACTAAAACGAAGAAAACTCACTTTTTCTTTGAAAAAGATTAACAGTCTTGAGAATAGGTTATAGGTATATGATAAAAAAATCTCATGATAAATCAATAGCTATAACTAAACAAATTAACGATAGACAACGATATTGTGAAGGGCTTGAAGCTAACATCATCTCTCTAAGATCATATCTGGAAATGTCAAATAAATGAAGTGAAGAGCTACTCCAAGTATTTGAAGAATAAGAGATGGGCTTAAAGAAGAGATTATCGAATTCATAATGCAAGTAGAAGAAGGAAGGAAGATTGAAGAAGGAATGAAGAAGCAGTATATGGAATAGGAAGAATAATGCCAAAAATTGAAAGTTGAGGTTAGTATTCTAAAAGTAAAATTAGAAGAAAAGGAAAATCGTTTGAAATTTCATGATAGTACCAAGATATTGGATAATATTATTAACATCCAAAGGTCTCCCTCCATCAAATTTGGTCTTGGTTTTCATGAAGCTATTAAAGGATAATCTAGTTCACAGGCAGATGAAAACAACTTTGAAGATAACAAAACAAACTCTGAAAAATCAGTTAAATAATTAAGAATTCAACCATACCAGCAACCAAGGAAAGTGAATTCTCAAAGGAAATCATTTTCACCCAATAATATAAATAACAATTGATTCACTCCTTTGATTAATTATATTGAATGTTTTATCTATCATAACTATGGACATATTGCAGCTAGTGGCAGAAGGATATTGTTTAGATCTCAAGTGAAGAGTTATTCCACAATGAAGATTACTAGCTCCTAGGTACTCAAGTTTCTTTCAAGGGTATTGTTTCACATGACATATATTTGGTCACAAAGCTATTAATTGCAATTGAAGAGACATGAAGCAAAAATATTATGATCCTGTTGCTCTCTTCTCTGGACATGTAAGGTGTTATACTTGTAACAAGTTTGGACATGGAGAAAAATAAATTAGGAACGAGACAATGAATTCACACAAAAAACAAGTAGACTCCCTCCTAAGCAAGCAACTAGATAAGAATATTATCATCAAAAGACTTGAAAAAGATGGATCCACCAACACTACTCATATTGAGCAGAGGAAAGAGGAACAAGGTATGATCTTTCTCTCTGTACATTTGAAGAATAGTATCATTGGTACGTAGATAGTAGATGCTCTCATCACATGTATAGAAATATGAGAAAAATTATCTCTCTTGAGTAAAACAAAAGTGGTAAGATTATTATTGGAAATGGTTCATCTGCAAAGGTACTAGGAATGGGTAATGTTGATCTTGATGTTAAGAATAGAGAAACATCTAATGTATTATTGGTTGAAGGAATAAAGCAAAACATTTTAAGTGTAGGTCAAATAGTTGATAAATGGCATGTAATTATATTCACATCAACTGGATGCAAGATTATAGAAGAAGACACCAGAGAAGTTACAGAAAAAGGATTTAGAAATGCAGGTAAATTATACGTACTAAAGAAGAATTTGTTGTCACTGTGACAAACACTTTCCAAAATTTGGTTTCACTTGAATTTTGTATCCTACTGTGGATCTTGTGATCATTTTTCCATAGTCACTTTATGGTCGATTGATGCTTTGTTAAGTTTGTAAGTGTCAAAGTCACTTTCTGACACATGCTCAGTCCACGACAAGTCCATGAGTGAACCCTTTTATGCAAGATTGAGAAGACATAGAACACATCTATCAAGATAGTTCCCATGCAATCTTAAACCTATGTCGATAGTCAGTGCGCACTTTCATTGACAATATCTCACTTTTGGTTGTGATTATTTTTCTATTTCAGTGATTTTTTCTAATAGTTGCTTTTGTGCACCTTTGATTTCGCAAGTGTCTCTTTCATGTTTATGACAATTGATTTTTGTTTTTTTTTTTCACTTTAATAAGTATTTTTTTCATGCTATCTTTGTTCTATCATGTTTCATTTTCAATATCATTCACATTTTGCAAGTGTCATTTGCACCTTCCTCTTACTACCGCAAGTATCATCTTTTGGGCATGGAGAGCATCACATATCACATAAATGTAGTTATGTTTCATTTCAAGGGGTAAAATTGGTATCAATGAGTCTTAATTATCATCTAGACATGTATTATATGCATTACCAAAATTTCAAGCACTATAGCACAAATGTCATCACTGTCGTCGCAAAGTGTACCTTTAGTGTTGCACTTAGGGAAAGATGTTGCATTGTCGTCGCATTGGGGGAATTATGTTTTTCATGTGTTTTGATCGATCAATGTTGTGTCATAAACTATTATAAGTGCGTGATCATGCTCAATTTTTTTCCTTGTTCACTTTGGCCTTACTGATCCCACACTTAGCCAAATCCAGAAAAGTGGCTTCTTGAGCAACTTGACATCACTTAGCCTTCCTGAGCTGCACACTACACAGTACCAACCCTCAAGGTCAGATAATGCCTCTTGGAAATACAAAATGCATAATTCTTGTCTTCTAGAATTGTGCATTGCATAGTCTCAGTGCATAATCCTAACCCTTGAGCTTCTGAATTGTGTAGAATTTCTTACCTATCACCTTATTCTATGCATTGCATAGTCTCAAACATCAAGCCTCCATCTTGACTCCTTGAACTATGCAACTGCACAATCCCTAGGCCTCTATCTCTCCAAAACTATGTAATGGGCAACCTTAAGCCTCAAGCCTCAATATTGTCTCTCTGAGGCTGCCCCATAACTGCGTAGTTTCCTTGCCTTGGCTTACCTGAACCGCGCACTACACAGTCTCAAGGCTCAGTCCTAGCCCATGACCTCCTGATTTGCGCAACTGCGCAATCCTTAATTAGTCTCTCAGCCTAGCACGAGGTTCCAACTCAGTTAATGGTTTTCATGAAGCATGTTAGACTAGGGGTTTATCAGATTGATGACATCTTTTCATGAGTGGATTTTAGTTGCAAGTATTATATCATGTTATGACAAGATGATGATGAAGGAGATGAAGAAGGAGAACATAATATAAGACACCTTTGTAGTTGCAAAGACAAGTTGATCAACCAAGAAAATACAAAGGGTCACCAGATTGTGACAACAACTGGAGATAAAGACCTTATTGAAGATCCCTATCTTCAATCCTTATGGAGGAGGAAGAATAAGCACATGTATCATCTTTCAAGAAGACATAAAGATAGAAGCAACAATAATGACTTGACATTGCCATATCATCATGAAGTCCATGTCATCAATTTCATATCATGTCTTGTCAAAGTGTCATGTCATCATTTGCCACATCATTTGTGGATTATGTAATTTCAATGTATGAGAAATGTAATGTAATGTGGAAGTCCAAGAGTCATCTATAGAATGTGAAAAGTCATGAAGGAATCAAAAGGTCATAGAGAAGTCAAACAATCATGAGGGTAGCCCGAGAGTAATAAGGGAGGTGAATAGTCACCCCATTTGTTATATATACATCTCATGCAAAAGACTCTTCACCTTGGCTCCTCCTATCAGGAATTAGAGAGGAAGATAGTTCTTTTGGAGGAGTAAGTGATTTCTCTAATGCTCCACTATTCTAGTGATGTTCATTGTAATGATGTATCTTGGAACTTTTTCTTAATTCTCGAAGCTCGTTGAGCCAACACACTTTCATGCGTATGTCATAAATATTGTAAAACTATTCTTTGAATGTTTTTGATGTATGTTGTTTTTATCTATACTAAGGAAATTGAACTATTTCGATGGCTTTGGTACTTATCTTGTTGAAGGTTTGTTGTATATGTTTTAACAATCATTTCTTCTATGCAAACTAATTTGCTAGCTGATCAACGATTCATTCGTATGTATATGCTCATGTGTATTTACTAAATTAGTACTATTAATCTTCTTTTAAAGGCTCACTCCTATTTCCCCTCTGATAGAAGAACCTAGATACATTTTGCAACTAAACATTCCACAAGTCATACTCAGTTGTTCATCTGAAAGTACATGTACATTACTCTCTTGTGTTGAACATCGTAGCTAATGAAAATATCTAAGAACATATGGTAGTTGGGCCTTATTTTTGGAAGGGCTCCCACACCAAATGATGCGAAGTTTGACTGAGGCTTTTCATCGGGGAGACCCCCTTGGTTGATGGATTTCCAAAACTGTAAAAAAATGGTGCTAGAAGGAGGGCCAGATGACAAGTTGTGCTCGTTGAGTCTATTTTGAACCTTTTATCTTAAATGGCTCTTCCCCAAATTATACTCCGAAATTGTTTCGCTAATAAATCTGATGGTAAACTTTCAATCCCCCATGAGTCTCTTTATCACTTGTCTCAACTGAAATTTGATGGTGAGGGTGAAATATCTATAACTGAGCACATCCCTATTTTTCTCTATTTTTGTGAATTTTATGAAGTCGAATGTGAATATGATGCTCTTATACTTTTCTTCTTCGCCCTTGAAGGTCACGTTAAACGATGGTGTCATACCTTGCCATCTTCTTCCATCCATTCATTTGATCACCTCATCAAGGAGCTTCATTTAGAATTTGATAAGTATGATTATCGGGATGTCCTTAAAAGAGTTAATAAACTAAGAAAGAATCATAATGAATCAATTGAAATTTTTTATAATTGATTCCTTCACCTTTTTTTATGAATTTCCTTAAGAAGATACTAATTGGGATTTCTTGAAACAAAAGTTCAAGCATTTGGTTCGAATCTCTTTACATAGTGAGTCTCAACTCTATGATGATTTGACTATCCCAGCTTCACAAATACATGAGACACCATTAATTTTAGAGGAGGAACCTACTATTCCTTTCATTCCTTGTCCTCCTCTTTTTTTTTGTGCCTTGTTTTGAACCTATTCAAATCAGAAAATATGAAAATCAGATTGTGGATCCGTCTGTTCAACCTTCATCCACCTCTCATGATTCAAATCTAATGGAAGAAATAATTGAATTGTTCATTGATCCTAGGATGAAGTCTAATCCTTCCATTCATCAAGATGATATTAACATTCTCAACCTCAATCTTGAATCTAGTTCCACTGAAAGTATTACTTCTACAAGATACATATGTCATTCTCTATCATCTACATGTCATGACTCTTTGTACCTTGATTTACTTGATCAATTTGATCCACCAATTAGTTCTTCACACTCTCTTGATTTTCAAGTTGCTAGTGAAAATTGTGATTAAGTACAAGATTGTCATATATCACAGGTACATGAGTAGGAAGGTGAAGATACTTTTGTTATCTCTTCCATTTTTCAAAACCCTCTATGTTAATATGTTGTCCCTTCTTTCTTGAAATATTTTCAATCTGTTAATCTCAGTAGTCAATTGACTGAAATTAGTTTGCTTAATCAATCTACAGTCTTGGGAAACAATCATTCTGATGATGACGACTCCATTGATGTATGTGATGATGAACTCCCAAGTGAACCAAATAATCTTTCTCAAGAATATTTTGATTTGAAATATTTAGATCTAGAATCTGATCTAGTCAAAGAAATGTTCTTATACAAACTTCCTTTTCATCTCACTACCCCTTATTCTATACTATTTGTGATGCATCTACTTGCGATGAAGATACTCCTTGCTCTTCAAGTTCTTCATATAATGAGCTAACTTATCAATTGACACAAGGTAGTGAGGTTATCCATGATGAAAAATGAAACAATCAAATCATTGAGTATCCACTCTACTCCTTATCATTTTTTGTTTTGCATAAAGAAAATTCTTCTGTCCAGGTTACTCATGAAATTTGTCTAGTATATTCATCCTCACGTATGCATTTACACGAAGCTTTATACTTAAGTAATCTTGTTGTTGAAGTTGTAAAATTTGGTCAAATCAGTTGTTTGTTACATTCATCATGCGAGGACGATGATACTATTATTTAGAGAATTTGCAAAATTGTTCATATTGATCTATCCTTATTGTCTTATAATCAAGAATCTTATGCTTCATTTAGTTTTTCTAATCATAATTCGTGTCTTGATAGCTTTCATTCAACTTACCATTTTCTCACCAGCATATTTGATGACAATTGTCCCACATCATTTGATACTTTTAGTTTATCATTTACCTGTTCGAATATTTTTCAAGCAATTGAGGCACTTCAACCCTCGCTGATGATCATGTAAGGACCTCACTACCTTGGCAAGCCCTATGAACATGATCAGATTCATTTCCCCTCCACAATATTCTCATCCCAATCTCATACCTTTAATTGAAAATTCCTCTTTTTAGTTATTTCAAGGTTCTCAAGAGGATTGTTTTGAATTTCATGATCCAATCGGTGAATAATTGGAGAAATATTACCTGGCAAGCATTGTCGCAAATAACAAGATTCGATCTTTTCTCATGCGTGCTAAGGAGGACAATGCAAATGAAGGTGCATTCATAAGAAGCTTCCAAGTTTTGTTTGATTATGGTTTTCATTGAAAGGTAAGATTGCAAGTTGGTTAGAAGTAGTGGTTGTGACATATCTTTATGCTGATAGGAAAGATCTTCAACTTGTCGTGCAAGTTATTCAAGCTCATATCTTTTCTATTGCACATTATTTTAAATCTGTTTTAATTGCTCTTTTCTTTATGTACGCAGGTTGGAAGCAGCTAAGGTGGCTAGATTGGAAATTTCATTATAATTGACCCTAACCTTCTACTTGGTTAGGTTAGGAGTAGGTCTAGTTTCATATTGGTCTCCCCTTACACACTTATCCTACAATCACTCTCTATACTTTTTCTTTTGTTTTCTTACCTTTGTCTCGCATCTAGTTTTTAGTTTAGCCTATATTTGCTTTGTAATTTTGATTTTGTCTCCTTATTGTGTCTTATCTATTCTTTTGTGTTCCGTTTAATAATAATTTTCATGAAGGATGTTCCCTTTAGCTCGTAAGACAATATGGCAAAAATTAAAAAGGGAAATTGTGACAATAGATGATGCTTCACTTATCTGTTATCCTCTTCTCTATCTCGGGTTTATATTTTTTGGTCAATGATGTTTTAATGGAAAATATGATCCTTTCGTGAGGAAATATTCGTGTAGAAACACGATACCCGTATCTATTTTAGAAACCTCATTTCTAAGCTCAGTGTTGTAATGTTTCATTGTTTTGCATGCTGATCCAATCAAGTAGAGATGGACAAGGGGGTAGTGCAAATGATTAACAATCAGACTCATATCAAAGGTTTAATATTTGTTTCTTTGAAGGAACAACCACTCCTGCTCTCAATAAGTTTGGATTACTCTTCCACCCCATGAAATAAATAAGTTCCAAAGGATAACTTTATAAAAATAAATAAATAAAGGGCGAAAGAAGAGAAAGGCTTCCTTGCGTGAGGTGAAGCAAGTAACTTCGTTGGGGTACTATCTAGTCTCACTGGTAGTGAAGCAATGCTTGTGTTCCTAAAGTGACTCTGATGGTGTGCTATATAGGCCTCCTAGCAGTGGAGCAACACTAGAGATGAAAAATCATACTCATAATATCTTGAGCTTGCGAATTACATTACCCTTCTCCTGAATTGAAAACTTATGATATGGATGGCCTTATGAATGTCTTCAACCAAGAAAGAGATGAAGGGGACTATGCCTATAAGTGGGTTAAGTGGGGAAGCTAGAGTAATCTACACAAAAAATCAATACTTCCTGCTAAACTAGACCCTGTGCATAGAACAAAACTAAGGTAGAGAAGTTGGAGTTCTACCAGCGTGTCACCAAGTTTTGTCGCTATGACAAACACTCTAAAAAATTTAGTCGACACTTGAATTTTGGAGTCTAATGTGGATATTTTGATTGTTAATCCATATTCACTTTATGGTTGATTGTTCTTTGTTAAGTTTGTAAGTGTCAAAGTCACCTTCTCTCACATGCTCAGTCAACAACAAGTCCATGAGCGCACCCTTTTATTCAAGCTTGAACTGGCATAGCACAAGTCCATCAAGACAATGCCTATGAAATTTTCAACCTATGTCGACAGTCAATGCACACTTTCATTGACAGTCTCTCACTTTGGTTGAACTATGTTGCTATAGTTCTTCTGTTTCAGTGATTTTTTCCAACTGTTACATTTGTGCACCTTCGATTTTGCAAGTGTTGCTTTCATGTTTACGATGATCACTTTTTCTTGTTTTCACTCTAATATGTGTCATTTTCATGCTCTATTCATTCTGGCATGTGTCTCTTTCAATGTTGTTTGCATTTTTCAAGAGTCATTTTCACTTTCGTCTTACTATCACAAGTGTCATGTTTTGGGCAGGGAGAGCATCGCATATCGCATAAATGTAGTTATGGTTCATTTCAAGGGGTAAATTTGGTATCAATGAGTCTCAATTATCATCTAGACATGTATTATATTCATTCCCAAAGTTTCAAGCACTGTAGCACAAATGTCGTCTTTGTCGTCGCAAAGTGTACCTTTAGTTTCACACTTGGGGAAAGTTATCACATTATCGTTGTATTGGGGGAATTATGTTGTTCATGTCTTCTAAGTGATAAATGTTGTGTCATAAAATTCTCTAAGTGTGTGATAATGCTCAATTTTTATCCTTGTTCACTTTGGCCTTACTGATCCCACACATAGCCAAATCCGAAAAGTTGTATTCCTGAGCAAATTGACCTCACTCAAACTTCCTAAACTGCGCATTGCACAGTCTCAGCCCTCAAGCTCAGACCTTGCCTTGTAGAACTATGTAATGCATAGTTCCTTCCTTCCAAAATTGTGCATTATGTAGTCTCAGTGCTCAGTCCTGACCCTTGAGCTCCAAAAATGCACAACCTTTCTTTCATGTCACCTTCTTCTATGCATTGTGCAATCTCAAGCATCAAGCCTCCAACCTAACTCCTTAAAATATGCAACTACGCAAGCCCTAAGCCTCTTTATTTCTAGAATTGCGTAGTGGGAAACCTCAAGCCTCAAGCCTCAAGCTTGTTTCTCTCAGCCCCTCAACTACACAGTTACCTTACCCTAACCTACCTGAACTTTGCACTTCACAGTCTCAAGGCTCAGTCCTAACCCCTGACCTTCTGTGCTGTGAAATTTGCAATCCTTGAGTTAGTCTCTCAACCTAGCACCTGGTTCCAGCTTAGTGAATGGTTGTCAAGAAGCATTTTAGACTAGGGGTTTATTGGACTGATGTCGTCTTGTCATGAGTGGATTTCAGTTTCAGGTATTATATCATGTTATGGCAAGATGATGATGAAGGAGATGAAAAAGGAGACCTTGCTAGAAGACACCTTTGTAGCTAGAAAGGCAAGTTGATTAATCAAGCAAAGATGAATGGACACCAAATTGTGACAACGGCTAGAGATCAAGACCATATTGAAGACTCCCTACCTTCAAGCCTAATGGAGGAGGAATAAGATGAACATGTACCATCTTTCAAGAAGACACAAAGATAACAACAACATGAATGTATTGACATTGCCATATCATCTTGCAGTCCATGTCAGTAATGTCATATCATGGCTTTTCAATGTGTCATGTCATAATTTTCCACATAATTTGTGGATTATGTAATTTCAATGTATGAGAAATCTAATGTAAATTGGAAGTCTAAGAGTCATCTATAGAATGTGAAAAGTCGAGAAGGAGTCCAAAGGTCATAGAGAAGTCAAAAAGTCATGAGGGTAGCCCAAGAGTCACAAGGGAGGTTAATGGTCACCCCATTTGTTATATACACACACTCATAGCTCATGCAAAGGACTCTTCACCTTGGCTCCTCCTACTAGGCATTAGAGAGGAAGATAGTTTTTTTGGAGGAGCAAGTGGTTACTCGAATGCTCCACTAATGGAGCTAGTGGTGTTTATTGTACTGATATATCTTGGAACTTTTGCTTAATTCTGGAAGATCGTTGATCCAAAAACTTTAATGCTTATGTCGTAAATTTTGCACGACTACTCTTTGAATGCTTGAAATGTATGTTGTTTTCATCTCTACTAAGGAAATTGAACTATTTTGGCGACTTTGGTACTTATCTTGTTGAAGGTATGTTGTATATGTTTTAAAAATCATTGCTTCTATATCAACTACTTCACTAGTTGATCAACGATTCATTCATATGTATATGTTTGTGTGTCTTAACTATATTAGTACTATTACTCTTCTTTTAAATGCTCACTCTTATTTCAACTCCAATAGACGAACCTAGATAATTATGCAACTGAACATTCCACAAGGTATTCTCACTTGTTCATCCGAAAGTACATTTATGTTACTCTTTTGTGTTGACCATCATAACCAAGGAAAATATATAAGAACATATGGTAGTTGAGCCTTCTTTCCGGAAGGGCTCCCATACCAAACAATGTGAAGTCTATTTGGGACTTTTCATTGGGTAGACCACTTGGTTAATGGATTTCCAACACCATCAACATAATCTAAGTAGAAAAAATAGGGCTAGCTACTCTTCTTCAGATTTAGGGTAAAGAAAAATAGTCCACATTGTCGTCTATTGTAACTAATGCTATTTCTGAAAGGACTTCCTAAATACATATGAAGAAATAAGGTCCACAAGATCTTTGGTTCATGTTCTCACGAGGAGCCTTGCATTGATGATGATCTCATATGTTGTTTGACTATTCTTTTGATGACGTATGCTTCTAATGTTGCATCTATGATGAACAAGATAAGATACGACATGTTCAAGGGAGCTACTCATATGCTACTCATTGTTGGCATTATGATCCTAACATTGATTTATTGTAGATTATTGAATTGATGTTTGGGTGTGATGTGCTATCCATCTATTATGTATTGGTGATGAAGAATTGACAAAGGTTTAGGGGGAGATTCTCTTATTCTTCCAATGGTTCATGATTGGTTCATCTGATATAATCTATGGTTATTGATGTTGTGATCATTCTTCTTATATTAATACATTGCTTTCTATTGAAAGAAAAAATATTGTTGTCATTGTTGATTGATTATTGTTGATGATCAGTCTTCTTGCATCTCTTAATGGTGATTGGAAAATGAGTTTTTGTTTTGATGTTGATGCTATATTTCATGGGCATGGTTATTTCAGAGTTGCATATCTTGGTTAATTATTAGTTGATACACTACTTTACATATGTTGCTTCACATGCTACTGTTGATGGATATGAGTTGCTATTGAGATACTACTTATTGATGGCTGCATGGTAATATTGCTTTAGGAGATGAATGGTTGTGTTAGTCATGCTTATGTTACATAAAGGATCTAATATATGCTTAGGGGGAGTTATTCTCTTGGTTCATTTTAGCCCTTTGCACTTGATGTCAAAGGGGCAGAGAGACTTGATGTGTTGCAGAAGTTGCCATCAAGTCCAAAGGGGGAGATTGTTGGCATTATGGCTCTGGTGTTGTCCTTGATGGAAACCTACTCTAATCTTGATGTTTGATGCTTTCATGATAATGAAAGATTGATGTACTTGATCATAGTAGGATTGTGTGGCTGATGGAATATGTCCTATCAATATGTTTTCAAGGAGAATTATTTGACTCATCTATTGTTTATATGCATGCTTGATGGTCAACATTTGTCTATTGAAGGATTGGTGTGTCAAAACACCAACATAGATCCATTTTAAGTATAGATATAATATGAGCCGAGAGGGATGGAATTTTTTCATCTACAAACTTCTTTAGAGTGTAAAATACTATATGTTATTTTTCATTGTTTAAATTGTATTTTTGAATGCTATATAGAGTATATATAGGACCAAATATATGTTTTGACCATAAGACTTATTTTTTTCATGGTGTATACATAAATTTTTTAAAATGATATATAATATATACATATTTGACATTAAAATATTTTACATAACATGTACATCGGGATTTTTATATGGAAATTAAAAAATGTTCTTTTTATATTATTAATATATTTTTACGTATATTGTTTCTGATTAAATTCATTTTAAAATATTTTTATTGATAACCACATTGAATATTTTTATATAACAACATTAAATAGTTTTTTTTTAAACTACTTTTCTCTCTCTCTCTCTCTCTCTCTCTCATCTCTCTCTCTCGTCTCTCTATATTATGATATAGTATAGGTATAGATAGTATAAGTTGATATCAAGATAAATTAGTTAACATAAATCTTCAAATAGTTTATTTAAATCTTCTATTGAAATATTTTTGAAAAGTATAAGATTTAAACATTTTAATCACATTTTTTTTACTTATAATTAGTTTATAGAATATTCATTTTTTTATTATAGTCGGTATTATTTTTCTATCTAGAGAATATTTTTTTATTTCTTACACATCCCATCATACAGATGGACAAACTTACACATCCCCTCATACTAGGTTGTAGAATGAGCCTCTCAACTCAAAAATTGATGTACAAGGATGGTATAAATACTTAAGGTTGGATGAGGTTTGGATTGATGCTATAGAAGCTTTAGAGATGTATACAAGTTCCAAAGGGCATGAGGAAGAAGTGGGAAAATTTTGGATTGAGCAAAGAGTGTTTTTCCATAGCCTAAGCCCTAGCTGCAAGGGGGGAGGCTTAGTAGTGCGGCCAAAAGGCTTCAATCGCATGGTGAAATGCCTATGGGGATGGTTGGAACTATTTTAGCCAAAATTTATCTTCATCGTGGGTGTGGCTAGGCCTATCGGTAAAGAAAAAAAACAACTGCCTGCGAGGCTAGATTGATTTGGTCAATGGATCACCATAGTATTAGACTTGCTTGTGGTATCTTGAAAACATTATTTTTGGCCTGAGGTATTGGAGGATCACAAATACTATAATAATGGAGCAAGGATAAGCATTCTATGGGTGTGAAATTAATGAATTCTTTTGTGTGTTGTCTTTGAGCAGGTGCGCACTAGAGAAAGTGGAGGCCCAAATATGTCTGCCATTGAGATATATGCTCTAATCTATTTGATGTCGGCATAATAGAAGAAACATGGAGAAGATCTATACAATAATATTTGATGAGATTGATTTGTCTTCACTCTCTCAGATCATATTGATTGCACAGATCTATGTGTATGCAAATGTTATCTTAATACTATGGTAGTAATGACCTAACTTTTGGTTGCTTTAAAAAATGATTAAGGTTGTATGAAGAGATATGTATGTTTTAGAGATTGATTTTATAGGTTTTTATTTGAATGATCTATATTTGTTGCACAATGAGTTGTATTCCTTCCCAAACATGCTAAGAGTGATTTGAATAATGAGTTTGGTGCTTTGAATGTAGATTTTAATGTTTTACAGTAGGAGTATTTAGTGAATGGAACTCCCCTTGTTTAACTTTATGTTTGCAGAGATCCATGATCAATGTATGAGATCAAAACGATTTGTTTGAATGGTTTCTTCATGTGTTTACATAAGTATGTTTATGTAGTGAATGAATATTATACACAGGGACAAAGGACTCTTGAATGAGGAAAAATCTTGTTATATAATGAATACTTATAGCATTGAGGAAGGTAGACATGTGTGTCAAGTTTACTATTAACAAGACAATGTGCATGAGGTTAGGGTGAGCCTTGATTAAGAACATGAATTTATTTGAAGTGGTGATGACTAGCTGAGTATACATATGCAGAGAGACTTTTCTTCCTTATGGTGAATCTTGTTTGCTAGAGGGTATGTGCATGGTTTTGTTTATCCTCTTCCTAGTTTGCAAAGATTTATTAGGCTCCTTATGCAGAGAACATAAAGTCCTTTGAAGATTCAAAACCTAAGTAAATTTATTTTCTATTAACAGTGAACTATATTTTGAATCTTGACTTGGTTGATTGATGAGCCTTATAGTATTATATAAAGGGTTTGATGTATTGAGCTATGTTAATGAGGGAACTTTCTTTTCTCATTATGCTAATAGTTGATTTGGCTTATTGATGAGTATGTTATTGACTTGATAAGAAAAATGTTGATGTGGATTATGCTACAGTAACATTAGTGGGACAATAATACTTTATGAACTTAATATGCTACTACTTTCTAGAGACTTTATGTTCTTGCTAACTGTCAGAAATGCTACATATTGAATGGTTTGATGAGTTTTGGCTTGGAAATTGATAAGATTTATGACAGACAAAAATGAATGGTATCTTGCTAAGCAGTTGAGGATTGATAAGAATAAGATCTACTTGAAGGATTTGATTTAGGACATGATCTTAGTTATTGGTTGTGTTTATATTTATGATTGGTACTTATGAGCCACAATGAAAGAAGTATGATGTTGTTTGTTCTTGTCTCACATTTCCTAGTAGGAGAAATTTGATGCTTGCTTATGATACTACAATTGGATTTGATATTGGCATGATGCAATTTTTTGTACATTGGCTTGACAATGATCCATAAACTGCCATGGATATTCCACTGGATAGTTCAACACAATAGATATGATAATAATATATTAAAATACCAATTTTTTACACTATTACAACTTTATTTAAATTCTAGATATATAGATTTTACTGTAATTAGTGTATGCATGGAAATCATGCATAAAAGTAGAGAACGGAAAAATAATCTCACACACACAAGACACAAGATATGACCTTTGGGAAACCCTTTCGCGAGAAAACCTAACTGGAAGGTGAGGCCACTTCACTCTCTTTCTCTGTCTGGAAATATGGTTGCAGGTACAAAGAAGTAATGCGTGTGGCCCATGCGATGCTACAATGCACATATCCTCTCTATGTAATCTATCTCCTATCTCTCTAGGCTATCTTTTCTCAACTATGGAACAAAATGCTCTCGGAAGAATGGAATACCTCTTCAACCTAGTGGCCCAGTTATAACAAAACCTGATAGCCTACTAGTGGTTAATTTTTACTACATCAACTCTTAAATAGAGTTACAAAATAAAATATTCGAGATTATTTTACATCACAAACACATGGCTATCCCATTTTCCATGAATAAGGGGGTTGACGTGACATCCTTCCGAACTATAGGTGTGAAAACAAGAAGGTCAACTTCTAAGTGGCATAAATTTTGCATACAGACTTCGATTGACATGCTTCTTGTGCCATTGGAAAGATCTCCATGTGTAGAATAACATGAAACAATGATGAGATAAAGCGACAAAGTTTTACCCCCCAAAAATGTCATTTGATGCCTCAAAATTCTCTCAGAAGGTTTCAAACTTCGTTTTGCCAAACTGGGTCCTGCTAGTAAAAATGGTCCCATGAGCCAATTCCTCCACTTTTACCACTCAAAATGCATTGAGATGGATGACAAAAATTATATTGATCCAATTCGGATCAGAATAGTTGTAACTTATTAGTTTATGGATGAGATTTAGTCTATGTTTAGCTTGACAAGGAATGTGACAACAATGGATGATTGATGTATGACATATGACAGTTAGGGTTTGACATGGGTCTTGATTGATAGCTAAAAGGATTGGTTCTTGATTTGGCTTAGTATGACAATGTTTTGGATTAACCTTACATAGTCTTTATTTGTTTAAGGCTTGGTATATTGGGTTGGTCAGTATTTAGTGATCTAGTGATTGCCATATTCAATTTTGGTACTCAATGATTTAATATCAGTAGTATTGGTATATTAGTTTGATCTGGTTGCAGTGGTTCAATGGGAATTCAATGATTGATTTGATTCAGTGATTTAGTTGGTACTCAGTGATTGACACAGTGGTATTCAGTATTAGTATTGGTATTCAGAAATTTAGTTTTTGGTATCTTGGTATATGGTGAGTGTGGGTGGTGGCTTACAAGTTGTCTGATGGTTGATTTACAGGTGGATCCAATATGAAAATTTTGAAATTTTTTCCATGAAGGCACTGAGAGTTGTATCCTTCAATAAGGGAGTAGGAGCATCCCTCTGGTAGGAGTTGGTAAAATTGATCAAAGGGGTTGTAGCTCCCTTCCATTAGGTGTTGGATAATGAGTGGAGGTTGTAGCTTCCTATAGGTAGGAGCTTTCATGCTGGAAAGAGTCTACTCTAGTACAAAACTGTAAGAAGAATTATGATCTTTACAATAAAAGAAGAAGACAAAACGACTGCAACAATGATTTTCTCCCACATTGGGTTTCCATCTAAAATCACGGTGTTCTTATGTGTATTATGTTGATTTGTTGATATGCTTGGAATTCTATGGTTTCTATGTTTATGTGATTAATGTTGCTCATATTCTCAAATCTATATCACATTATGATGGTAATAAATTTAAGGATCAGATGAATTGAATATGAAAAGTATAAACTAAGTGAATTAAAATTGGGAATGAAATACTGATTCGGCCCTCCTCTTAGTATTTCTAACATCACCATCATCATTTGTGCTTTTTAAATCCTTGCTTCGAGGATATTCATCATAATACTTTGTGCCTTTCAAATCATTTCTTAGAGGAAATCCTTCACCATCCTAATCTGTCCTTTTGAAATCCTCTCTTGGAGAAAATTCATCATCATCATGAGTGCCTTTGAAATCATGACTCAGAGAAAATGCATTATCCTCATTTGTGCCTCTAAAATTATCATTTGGAAGAAATTATTCATCCTCCCCTTTGTTAGTGGTTCTCTCATAATCCTCAGGATTAGGACTAAGTGAAAAATTTGACTCATTATTCATAGTGAAATAATTCTTGTTATATTCATCAATATGAATAGAGTTGTTATGTGAGGATCCATGACCTTCACTATTATAAGAATCCATGACCTTTCACAAAAGATGTTGAATCATACAAATGCACTCTCTCCCAAATAAACTTATAAAATTAAGAATGGCAAATCTTCCTTTCCAAAGTTATCCCCAAAAAAACTTTATCTCATAAAATCACTCCAACGAGAACACGCCCCCCCAAGGCCGCCCCCCCCCCATCCCCTCCCCCGCCCCCCCCACTCCCCCCCCCCCCCCCCCCCCCCCCCCCGCCCCCCCCCCCCCTCCTACCCCACACAAACTTTTGTTAAATATTTTCGCTCCAAAATTCATTTGGCGCAATATTTACCCTCCAACATCTTTTGAAAAACCATTTCGCTACTTAAAATTTCGAACATACATTCTATCTCACATTTTACATAAAAATTTTTCTTTTAAAGTTTTTATCAAAAAAATAAAATAAATCTTTTACCTTAATGAATTCATCTAAACATTAACAGGTTAACTTAAGATTAATTTTTATAATTTAATTTATTTTTTATCCCGCACTTGACCAAAAGTTATTTTAAACCTATAATATTAACTATAATTATTTTTTCTTAATTTTAGTTCTAATCACACATAGAAACGGTTTTAAAGTATCCCACAATCTTTGTTATATAATAAATTTCATTATTTTCTATTCCTGTACAATCACATCAAATCTTTTGGAGCATTCATTAAAAAGCTTGGAGCGATTTTGCGGTAGAGCTACATTATCATCAAGAAGACATTAAACAAGATATTTTTGCATTTCAAATGTTCGTTTTCCTTTTATTTTGCCCATTTAAATGGAATATGGGGGAAAATAAGTTTGTTTATTTATATATAGTAATATAATATATATATATAATATTTTGTTTTTTTTTTTTCTTTTTTTTTCAAAGATTTTTTTTAATATCATATTTGAGGGGAAAGACCACATAAAAAATTACATTTTTTAGATTTTTTTTAGAGAAAAATACCCAAAAAAAACTTGTATTTGTAGGATTTTTAGGAGAAAAAATAAGAAAAATCATATTTTTAAGGGCTTTGAAAGGGAAAAACTAGTTTTCAATTTTTTTTATTCGTCCCAAGGGGCAATGTTGAAATGAGTAACTAGGCTTGGTATTCATAATGTCTATTGTAATAATGAATTTATGTATTTGATGAAAAGAGAAATACAAATTTATTACTTTCATTCTTGATGCATGGGTTTCATGCTCAAGGTAAATTTATTTGTACGTCAAGCACCCATTAAGTGCTTCTAGGTTTGTCATAGAATTATGAAGTCAAAAGAGTCATTGTCACACATGTATACCCTCTTTGGGAATCTTGTATTATGTAAAATAAAATTATTTGAGTCATAAAAGACCCTTTAAGAACTTGTCAACAAGTTGCAACAAGTCGGCCTACATGAAAGATCAAGTCAGCCTCATGAAGGCAATTCATACCCCTAGAAAGCCTATATATAAGAGGCATTTGACCTCATTTGGAGCATACATCCAAGCCATATTAAGAAGCAAGAAAAAGAGTTTGATCTTAAAAGGAAGAATTCCTAAGGCAAGTGAAGTTCAAGAAGGAAGCTTAAGTAGAATTTTTTTGGTCTCTCTCTCTAACTCTCTCTCTCTCTTAAGTCCAACGAAATTCTAAAGTTTTTGGAAGTCAAAGTTGTTGGAAAGTTGTTGGAGGTCGAAGTTACTGGGGTTCGAAGTTGTTGGAAAGTTGCTAGAAAATTTATTGGGGTCGAAGTTGCTGGAAGAGTTGTTGGGGTCAAATTTGTTGGAAATTTTGTTGGTGTCGAAGTTGTTGGAAAAATTGTTGGGGTCAAAGTTACTAGAGAATTTGTTGGGGTTGAAGTTGTTGTTAGAAGGTCAAAGTTTGTTGTTGGAATCTATGTAAGGAAATATCATCAAGAAGGAAGGTTGACTTGGCCTTGGAGGGGTCTTTGTCAAGGGTTTTAGGTCTTGAAATTCATCATTTGAAGATTCTATAAGAAGAGAAGAATTCTTGTATGTTTTCCTTTCAAGAGGAGAGATTTTGGCCCTCGCTAGCAGCCTACATTTTATGTCCTCTTGTCTCTTGATCTTAATTTTTTGGTAGTTGTTTAATGATATAAAACACAATAATAATCATGTTAAATAAGAAGTTAATCAATATAAGTAGCCATTACCAAAGTAAGAGAAAGCACCTAATCTAGTTGCCCTAGATTTCTCAACATGGTATCAAAGCTAAGGTGAAAATTCAAGAAGATTCATCTTGAAGATCACATTATTGAATAAGGATACATAATGACCAAGCAAGAAGTAGTAGGGAAGAGTACTCATCTCAAGGATCACATCATCTCTAGGAGAAGAAGACCTCAAGGACCCTACCTCTACTCAAAGAAATAAGATCGTCACGGAAGAAAAATCATAAAAAGGCATCAAGTTGAATATATCATCATCTAGGAGCATCTTCACTTGAAAAGTAAGTATCTTTATATTTATGTCTGAATCTACTATCAACATGACTTCATTCTACAAGGAGAGCAACAAATTGGTTGGGTCATCAAATTTCCTTGCATGGAAGAAGAGGATAGATTTTATCCTCATAGAGAATAAAGTTATTGGACATGTTAAGGGTTCAATATCCAAATCATTACAAGAGGAAGCTCAACCATTATCGAAGTATATGAAAGGGAAAATATGAGCTCAAAGAATCTTCATAGAATCAATCAAGGATTCCCTCATCCCATATGTAGCAAAGTTGGAGGAATCGAAAGAAATCTATGATAATCTAGCATAAATATTTTCCATAAGCATTGTAAGAGAACTTATATCATTGAGAACCATACTATACAAAATGAAGGTATCAAAAGAATAATGGATAGCCTCATACCTTATGAGGGTATCAAATATAAGAGATCAACTACAAGAACTAGGAGAAATAATGTTTGATAAAGAGATGATCACCATTGTGCTCAATACACTACCTGATGAATGGGGCAACTTTGTATCAAGTATCTATGGAAAGAAGGAAGCCACTCCAATCAATTAACTTTGGTCATTATGTAAGATTGAAGAAACTAAGTTGAAAGCAAAGAGCGATGTTGGTTCAAATGAATAAGTTCAAGAATATGTTGCCATGCCTAGGATAAAATGAAAGTTTGGAAAATTTTATCCTCAGAAAAATAAGAAGATCAATATGTGAAATATGCAATGTTATGAATGTAACGAATATGGGCACTTTAAAAGGAATTTTCCAAAACTCAATAAGGACAACAAGAAGAGAAAGGAAAGAAATGAAGCCCATGTTACCAAAGAAGTGGAAGAATCATAAAAGAAGAAATCAAAGAAGGAGGAAGTGAAATATCTCTACTATGACTGAGATAATCTCATTCACTTAGTTATTTTTAGTTATTGAAGAGAATAGAAAGAATCACAAGTATGATAAGATACATTATAGGAAGATAGAGATGACATCATCGTAGAGGCATGAAAGGATAGCTTAAGTAGAATTCTACATGGTTGTAGCAGTCATCATGATATAAAGGAAGCAACTCATGACATATCCATTAGAAGCATATAAGGACAACCATAGTAGAAACATGTATGGTTGGAGGAAAGTCATCTAGCAAGATAGAAGATAAATAAATAATCATACATCATCATCATTAGGAAGGAGCATTTTCTGGCTGAGGATAATCAAGATCCTCCATTAGAATATTCATTAGAAAGTTAACCTCTACTAATAAGAAGCAAGTGCCTCACATATATTTCATATTCCACCTTGTGTGGGATCCACTAGTAAGGTATGGTGACAAAGATGTGCAACATGTTGAGTTGGTTGAAGTACTTTCATCTTCAAGCAAGGAAAGGAAGCTACTAGAAGGAAGTCTAGATGACCAAAATAATCAAAATGTATGTATATATTTAATAGATAAAGTCATGTCATCATATAGTTGTAGATAGCATGGTTGAATTCTCTATCTCATGAGCATGATCAAAGAAGAAAGATCTCTTCCATTAGAATGATGCATGAAGGCCTGTAAACAATGTGTGTTGAACTCTTCTACATATTGATAAAATGAAATCAACATAATATGACCTCATATGGAATATGAGCTGGTTGATAATCATGGTTCCTATGCTGACAAAACCATGATCCTAAGGACAACAATATGTGAAGAAATGAAAGAAGAGTTCGTGAAACATGCAACTATAGTCACGTAAGATAAGATAAGTGATCAACATCTAATAAATAGAAGAATTAGCTATGCTGCCTCCATGGATAAGGTATAAATACCCTCATAAAGTCTGAAAAATAAGGATACCCTTGATATTGAATGTCTTGGAGATGGAGTCATTCATGTGCAGGATGTTGATGTTGCTAGGGAAAATTTTAAGGATGAAAATTTATCTTAAAGCTTAGAAACCTTGGCAAATATCATTAGTCCCTAATATGCATATTGTAAAATGTTTGGAAATGTTTTTGTAAAAATATTCAAATTCCTGATTATTTTATATAGTCTCTATAAAATTTAGGCAATTTTTAACATAAAATGATTTTATACTATAAAATTTTGGTGAATTTCTTTTTGAAAAAAATGGAAATTGGAGAATTTTTTTTTTTTTTTTTCAAAATAGCATGGAAAATTAGCCCACTTGTGAATATTAGCCCTTAAAGTTTTCCCTGGATGTTGCATGAAGTTGATTTCTTGATGAAAGGCTATCATAATTAAAATGGTAATTTTGGTTTGATGTTCATTTTAATTTTTGAAATCATTTGGTTGGGTTGAAATTGGGCTACCAAAAGAGAGTTGTAGATGTCACCTACAACTAGTACTCATGTGATTGATGTAAGATCCTGAAAGAAACATGACTTGGAAGAGGTAGTTGTATGAAGAAAATCCAAATGTGGACTAGAAGATCACTTTCTGATGAAGAGAAGGGTGACATGACTATTGGTTCAACACTATGGTTCATTGAAGGAAAGTGATGAAGAAAATGGCCAATACCCTACGAAGAAGATTTGGAAGAAGAAGGCTCCATGATGAAGAAGTTGAAGTTCATGACTTAGAAAGAGGAGCCCTACAAGCAGCTGATAGTAACATGATATCCACCAAAGAGTAGATAGTTGTTGTTGGAAATAAGTCCCTAGTTGAGAGGGAGCATGGAAAAGTCCTTGGTTAAGAGGGATCTTAGGTATACTCCTTGTATAGGAATGATTAGATCCTCCCTGGTTATGAGGGAGTGAGGGATATGGTTCTCTACTTCATGTGTCATGAAGTAGATTAGGACTAACAACCGTAAGTCTTAGTGAAGGCCATGAGGAAGAGGACACATCATTCCTATCTTCATGTTATGAAGAAATAATGGAGGATTGCATAAGCATCTAATTTCTAATACTCTTTGAGGATGTGGTAGGGAATCTAATAGGTAAGAGTAGTCGAAGAGGAAATTCTTGAGGATGTGTTATTCCAAGATAGGAATTGTCCTAGAAGGACATACCTTGTGAACATATGGGTGGGGTATGTGCCTTAAGAGATAATGGTGATGGTGTTTATCAATCATTGTTTCACCATCATTGTGCTCTAATATTGTGAAGAGATAGAGTTGTTAGTCAAGGCCTTGCTATATGACAATGTTGGTTGATATGATGAGATGAAATGGTATAAGCTAAAATAATAGATTATGAGATGGCTTACCAATTTGACTCTTCTTATGAGAATTCTTCAGTATAAGAATGTCCAAGTATCATGTATGGATTATGAATACCTCTGTAGTTAAGAGGGAGTATTGAAATGTGTAACTAGGTTTGGTATTCATAATGTCTATTGTAATAATGACTTTATCTATTTGATGAAAACAATTTTTTTTTTTTTTTTTTTTCATTCTTGATGCATGGGTTTCATGCTCAAGGTAAATTTATTTGTAGGTCAAACACCCATTGAGTGCTTCTAGGTTTGTCATAGAATTATGAAGTCAAAATAGTGATTGTCATACATGTAAGACCCCTGTGGGCATCTTATATTATGTAAAAGAAAATTATTTGAGTCATAAAAGACCCTCCAATACCTTGTCAGTGATCTAAAACAAGTCAACCTACATGAAAGATCAACTCGGCCTCCTGAAGGCAATTCATACCCCTTGAAAACCTATATATAAGAGGCATTTGACCTGGTTTGGAGCATACATCCAAGACATATGAAGAAGCAAGAAAAATAGTTCTATCTTAAAAGGAACAAGTCCTAAGGCAAGAGAATTTCAAGAAGGAAGCTAAAGTCAAAGTTTTTGGGCCTCTCTCTCTCTTTAAGTGCAACAAAATTCCGATGTTGTTGGAAAGTTGCTAGATCGAAGTTGTTGGAGGTTGAAGTTGCTGGAATGTTGTTGGGGTTAAAAGTTGCTGGAAAGTTGCTAGGGTTTGAAGTTGTTGCAAAAGTTGTTGGGTTCAAAGTTGCTAGAAAAGTTGTTGGGATCAAAGTTGTTGGGGTCAAAGTTGCTGGAAAGGTTGTTGGGGTCAAAGTTGTTGGAGAAGTTGCTGGGGTCTAAGTTGTTGTTGGAAGGTCAAAGTTTGAGTCTATAACCTATGTAAGGAAATATCATCAAGAAGGAAGGTTGACTCGGTTTTGGAGGGGCCTTTGTCAAGGGTCTTAGGTCTTGGAATTTTTCATTTGAAGATTCTATACGAAGAGAATAGTTGTTGTGGGTTTTCCTCTTAAGAGGAGAGGTTTTGGCCCTGGCTAGCAATCTACATTTTGTGTCCTCTTGTCTCTTTGATCTTCATTGTTCCGTAGTTCTTTGATGATAGAAAACACAATAATAATCAAGTTAAAGAAGAAGCTAATCAATTTAAGTCAAAAGACATCACAAACAATTATCAAAGTAAGAGAAATCACCTAATCTAGTTGCCCTATATTTCTTAGCAACTCAATTCGTTAATTCAAAATTTGTGAAATCGTTCAAACTCTATATAAAATATTTGAAAAAAAATAGGATAAATACTGCCAGCCAATGCCAACACAACACCCACAACCTTGCGACCATCTAACACATAAGGGGGATTCCTGGAATCGACCCCCCACCTACCAAAGGGTCGTAGAGTCATGGGCACCTAGAAAATGGGCACATTCGCTGGGTACCTGTGCCCCCGTGGCCCCTTTCCTACCAGAGGGCCGCAGGGCCATGGGTGCCCAGTTGGCGGGCATAGAGGGCCGATTCCTGGAATCAACCGTCCATTATTTTTTAAATTAAAATATAATTGATATATTTAGTTTTAAATTTTTTATTTTTGTTTCGCTTTTAATTTATAAACTTATCTTATAGTTTTGTATCTTTAGTTTTTAATTTTTATTTGTTATTTTTTAATTTTTATTCACATTGATTTTGTTTTTTTATTATTATATATTTTTTTTCAAGTTTTTGTTTTATGTTGTATTTCATTTTTTGTTTGCATTTTCTTGGATATTATAATGTTTTATTGTTAACTTTTCTTAAAATTTTGTACAAACATGATTAATTTTTTTTAAATTCATGGTGTAAAGAATTTATATTTATGTTTTGATATAACAATAGTAGAATTCCCTATGATAATAAAATATAAACTTATATTTTTTCTTATTAGGAAAATGAAAGCAATGAAGATATTTGTAAATATTTCTGGATCAAGAATAGCAATTACAACATCTAAAGTTGTAGTTGGACCCTCTATGAATACTACTTAATGTAACCAAATTGAGACACATGGTAAAAGTCAAGCAACTGGCCCCTCAAATTCATCGAATATTGTTTCAGACTAGAAGATGACACGAGAAATAAATAAAATGAAATTTAAATGGTATGTTAAAGATAGACAAAGCAATGAAGGTGTACAAATATATCTATATTATGGTAAAATTCAATATGGTGAAAATTATGAGGTGATGGGAAACGTACGAGACATATGTTTAGTGTCGAATACATATCCTATTTATGTTCTTGTAAAAATTCCCAAGACATGTGAGCAGGTTAGATATCGTTTCTTAAAGATCAAATATAACACATTAAAATATTCTATAGATATGTGTAATGCAATCGCAATCGACATTGCAAACAACATTGTAAGTTTACTTATTTATATTTATTTGTTATGCATTATTGTAAATGTCACTATACTTTTTATAATGATATTATCATTGACATATTATATTTTGTTTGATAGGAATTTGCTAAGAGTCTTTCAATTATATTGGAGGGACTATATTATACAAAGACAAATATTATGAATATGATCAACAATTTCCACACAAAGATAGCAAAGGAGTTTGGAAAAAGAAGCAAAAACAATAGTTCCTGACACTACAAGATTACATACAGGGGATCTGGAAAGAATGACTAAAATGCATCAATCTAGTAAAGCTAGACATGTTACTTTTGAAGATGAGGAAGCTGAAGCTGAAGAATATGTTGTCATTAGTGATAATGAGATTAGAACTCCTGTTGAAAAGGAGAAAATCTATAAAAGACAAAGAAAGAAGAATGTCCATGGATGTCTTTCTTCCAGTTGATGATGAGGATATTGTTTGTTTGGAATAAAATTTGTTAAATGATAGGAGGAAGAAATCAAAAGTTGGTCATTCTGAAAAAATCATGGGTACCAATGAAGATCATAGTGAAAGCTTTAAAGGCAGCAGGGAAATCATAACACCAGGCGTTGATTTAGAGGATGACATTATTAAAAAAAGCAAAATGTCATTCAAAATCAGTTAACAAAGAGAAACTTGGTTGATGACAACCATACATTTTAGCTTAAAGTTAGCCAAGTATATAAGCCAAATTAAGGACAATCTGAATATCAAATTAGAAATCCACATCATCTGCATGTTCATAACTTGAAAATATTTATTAGGTACAATCCATATCAACATGGTTGATTATATGGTTCTTGTTCATCCAATTGAAGTTCCCAACAAAGAGGCATTTGATAGGTTAAGATGTTTTGATTACAAATATTATGTACTTAGGGGGAACCATACTGCAAATGATATAATACAATTGATGGAGGAATATTTCAATAACTCGATTTTTGTAATAGTGAAATGTATCATTTATGTTAGTTTAACAGATACAGAAGAAAAGTTATTGGCATGGGATCATAATACAAATAATGAGTATATGATTTATATGACTTTAATCCAAAGGGTCAGATTTATTCATAGTGAATTTGAAGAATACTGTGGTGGGGATAAGGAAAATGTTACTCTAAATTTTTGGAAGTCATATTGTATGGAAATAATTTATCAAATTGAGGAAAAAATGAATGTAAAAGGTGGCAAGGTAAATTCAAATCTATTCATAAGTATGGATAATATTTTCTAGTTGGAATTTAGAACTGGGGAAATATGAGATTTGATTGATAAGTTTATCAACATGCGGGAGAATATTCACATAAAATATTAGAAGGTTAAAAAGTCTAAACCCTTAATATTTACTAGTAGTAAGACAGGTCCTGAAATTAAAAATCTTCTAGATGATATGACTATCACACCTTGGAGAGCAATTCAAGGAGTGAAGGATAATATAATTATCAAATCAATATTATATCGTGTGAAGTCAAGTGAATTATCATTGGACAAAATGTGTGAGGAGTTTTAAAAGTAAGTTTGTTGAAATATTTTTACTTAATTTTGGATTATAATTTTATTTTAAATATAAGATATCGTTGTTGGTAGTATTTGTTATACATATCACTATATTAATATTTTTTACTTTATTTATTCAGTCATAAGGTTTATATGAAAATACAAGAACATGTGGTTAAAATGTTGAATGTAGAGAGTTTGGGTGATGTTGTACACAACTACCTGTATTCAAATTCTACAAGAACATTAAAATATTTTTATCCTGCATTCAAAAAGGTATGTTGATTTATACATTCATTATGTAAACTATTTTATTTTATCACTTATACATATATTTGTTTATTTCATTAAACGTGTTGAAGAATTATGAAATTGTAGTATTGAATAGTTTCAAAACCTTTATTGAAAAAAATAAGTTGGAAAGGTAGAGAAAGCAACGTATTCAAAATGTTGAATTTGATCCTTGCCTTAATCATTACATTTGGAATGGGCTCGAAATTGTCCAATATCAAATAATACTAGGTGATTGTGAAGACATTGCAAATCTTATACCTAAAAGGGAACATTCCCCAGTTATTATAGATATTCCTCATGGTTTCAATTTCCAAAACATTGGATATGATGGTGAGCCTTATAGTTATCAAGATTTTAACAAAGTGGTTACGAGATCTCAAGAAGTCACAACATTACCACTTTGGAGATTTATGACATTTCATTTGGACACACAATTTGCAATGATATTATCAAGATTTGAGGGAAAAACAAACTCAATGATGCAACTTAGATGGTAAGACATTGAAATTGTATGTTTGATTAATTAATGTTAAAAAAAATATTTATGTATAAGTTAATTGAATTTTTACTATTTCATGTTATAGGAAAAAGTCAAATCTTATTGGTTGCAGAGATCAACAAATTATAAGTGTTATAAGTGTTTGTGAGTTCATTCATGTTGAATCTTGGACAAAATTTGATAGTTATAAGCCTTTTCTTGTGAATCTAGTAGATGAAAAGAGTCCTAGCCAAGTATTGGTTCATGATGTTGTTGTAAGAAAACTAACATATGAGGATAAAGATGCAAAAGTAGAGATAGTTAACATTTATAAAAAACCACAGGCATTGATTAACTATCTTATAGATTTATGTTCAGATGAAGGAGATTGAGTTTCAGATTTGTTCTCAGGTTTAGGTAAGTTTTATCATATAAAATTGAACTTCAATATTTTATTTTTTATATGTCTATTCTAATTTACTTAATTATTTCTTTTGTACTTGATGATTAGGTACAACACTAGCATGTTGCCTACAAAAAGGAAGAAATTGCATAGTCATTGAAAAAGCCTCACTACAATGAAGTTTTATTTAGTAAAGAGTTAATGTTATTCAATTTATTCCAAATACAATGCAAGAAGTTGGTTTGAGGAAGTAGGATTTTAATGAATCAAGTGTGGAAAAAAAGACAAAGGAACCTCAGCCACTGTTAGATGGAATGATTGGAAAGGGATACTTTGGGAGATTTGCATACATCAAAGATCCATCAGAAGAGGAAAATGACCAAATTGAAGCACATAATACTATGGAAGAGCACAATAATGAAGCTCTACCAGATGATGAGCATGGATTATGTGATATTGTTGATTATATTTAAGTTATGCTTGCAAATCAAACTCAATTTTGAGAACTATTCATTAGTTATACTTATAATGTTTTGACTTTTAAGATTTTATAATAAGAATAAGTATTCAATTATTGTTGTTATATGTTCAATATCTGCATTATCTTATTTTCACTTTATTTTTTATGTACATCATTATTTTTGACAAAAAAACAGTGAATATTATTTTTTTTGACATAAAATTCATAAAATAAAAAAATATTTTTTTTTGTTAAATTTTTCCCATAAATATCATTTATTTGAAATGTCACCCTTAGCAAAAAATCTCAAAATATGTATCTGTTTTATTATATTTATATTCAAAATTTCTATTTTTTTTGTCAAATGTTTAAAATTATTGCTTTTCTAGTGACAATTATTTGATGTACATTGAAATATTAATTAAAGATACTTAAATATATAGAAAATCCGAACTTTAAAATATTGACATTTTTTTAAACTATGCAAAAAAAAAAAAGTTTTCATTACCAAAAGAATTGAAAAGAAAAACAAAAAAACACAAACCTGAAAAACACTTAAAAAAACATCTTAGGGAAGAATAAGTAGAAGAAGAAGAAGAAGATTACTTAAAAAATTGCTTGATTTAAAAAATAATTATCCATACTAATGCATTAGAAAATTTAAAGTGTAAAAAATAAGCCGCCCAAAAAAGGGGGTTGATGTCGCATCAATGCTTTTTGAAATCAACATGAAAAACACTAACATTTAAAAAAAATTGTTCATTAAGAAAATTTGAAGTGTCAAAAATATGCTCCTAAAAAATGTGTATTTTGTATCAACACTTTTCAAAATTGGATGATTTTTTGCTACCTCTAAAAAAGTGAGAACTCAGTCAAGTTCTCATTTGATTGGAAACTGTGTTTTGTCCAATTTGACACACAAAATTAATTGGATTTTGTCTTAAATGAAAGACCATGGTTTTGGGGTAATGTCGGATTATCAATTACTCGTTGGTTTCCTAGATTTGATGCAACATCCATGGTGGTTACTTCCATGCCAGTTTGGGTAACACTACCAAACTTTCCCCTTCCCTTATGACATCATCAAGTTCTCGGAAGCATTGGGAATAAACTTGGAAAATTAGAAAAAATGGATATGGAGAGCGCAGAAAAAGGAATTTTCACATTTGCTAGGATCTTTTTGGATACACATCTTAACAAAGGATTACCATAATACATTACTTTGAAATGTAACAATTTTTAGTGGACTCAGATTTTAGATTACGAGAACATGACTTTTAGAGGTCATGTATGTTTTCAAACAGGTCATCTTGAGAAAACCTACCCTCAGGAAAAGAAAATCCCCCAAAAGAAAAAGAAGCATCTAAATAGACTAAAAGGATGGTTGTTTAATGAATCTCCTCACTCAAAAGATGAGGAGGAGGAAAACCAAGAGGCACAACTTAAACGATCTAAGGACAAAATGGAAGGTGAGGCTATGGTTCAAGATGTTTTAGTCTCTCTTCCCATGTCAAGTCCGAATATAGGAAATCAACAACCTTTGATAGGTCTAGGAGGCACTAAACATGCACATGTTTCAGAATAATCATATTTAGACAAAGAGTCTCCTAATCCAGATGGGGGTCAAGAACTTGCCTTAGTTTTGATTGATCCATATCATGAAGGATGGAAAAATGTGCAACAAAGGAAATGAAAAAAAGAAAAAAGTCAACACTAATAGTCATCCATAACATTTGTTTTCATCTTTCTTTTTTTAGCATATATTTGGCATGTTGTATTTTATTGTCATGTTGTACATATTTTCTGCTCACTCATGTAATGTTTAGTCTTTTCCATGTCTCCTACTGCATGCACATTGTGTGTCTCAAAGTGTATTTTTTATTTAAATTAATAGAAAAGCACAATTTTTTTTTGCAGGATATATATATATATATATATATATATATATATATATATAATACACACATTACATGAAATATTTTTATTTTAAATCTTTTAAAGCTTATTAATATATAATAATTTGAAGAAAGGAAAATTGAAATATATATAAAATAACTTTGTTAAAAAAATTTGAAAATCTTAATAAAATATATCTTCTTTATTAACAACATAATTATTTATATTTTCTTAAGAAATACTTTTTCCTTGTTGATTGTATATAATGTTTGTCAAACTAAAGGGCTATCATTGTTTTGGTTTTTAAGTTAGTTTACTTTATACATAAATATCAAATATCAAACAATGTAAACTAGCATAACCATATTAATAAATGTGGTTGATATATGCTAATAGGCATATATGAAGCACATGCACAACCACATTAGTAAGTGTGGTTGATATAGGTAAAAACATACAAAAATTTACAAAAAAATAAAATAAATAAATAAAAAATAAAATAAATAAATAATAATTAATTAATAAAAGAAAATAAACCAAAATATTTGATAAATAATTACCATGAAGTTCATAAGATTGAAATAATTAATTTGCACAAGGCACAAAAGATTAAAATAATTGATAGATTCTATTTATCAAATACTGAGGATATCACATGCATTTTTCATAATGTTATTGATTCAACCATTCTCATTTGCGAACGATAAATAATGTCATAATGTTATTGATTCAAATTTTTCATTTGCTTGGCCAATAAGATCACATACATTAAAATTTGTTCAGTTATCACAAAACAATATCCTGTTCGTAATCAAACAAGAGAAAACATGGTGAAAATTTGAATATAATGTAGCAAATAAAATTTCCCAAGAAATAATGATCAATTATAAATAATTAAATTAAATTCCAAAAACAAAAATAAAAAATAAAAAAATTACACATGCAATTAAGCATAAACTTCTTGTACTAAGAACAAAGAAAAATAAATTAAAATGAACAAAATTTGATTCATGAGGTCCCTTGAAACTTATTAAAGACCACATGTGATCAAATTCAACCATGACTAATCTTGTATAATCATAATTTAATTTAATGAAATTAATGCAATTACAATGTGGCAAACCTTCATTTAAACCAAAAACATTTTGAATCAACCAATGTAATGTATTGTAGAAGCTATTAAAAGTGTAGATATCAATAAAATCGAATCATTTCTTCTCGGAAACCTTTGTAGGTTTTATTCATATATTTTTCAGTCCTTTAAGTACAAACAACAATTAAAGAGTATAGAAAATCCTTGAAACATTGCGACTGCTAATGAGAGCTAACTAATCTGCAAAAGGCACAAGATTTCTCTACCAAAATTATGCAAAAATAAAACAATGAATAGAAACACAAACACTCATAAAGCACACGATATATTCGGGGAACCCAATTGGGAAAACCCCTCTTGCTTGTATTATCAACATAGAAATCTAATCTATGACATAGAAATTGCTTCAAGCCTGAAGTTCTATTGCAATACTAATAAACTCTAAACAAGACTTGCCCAACACTTAGGCAAATAAGGCTTGCTAGGAGCCCTTATTTCCTAGCACAAATATACTCCTAAAAATAGGAATTTCTCCCATTTCCTTGCGCAATTCCCATGAGAAATTGCTCTGCTCAATCCTGAAGCCTTGCTCTTGCTCTGCTTGCTTCTCAAGCTCCTATGTGCAAACAATTGCGTACGATGAATAAATAGATTTGTGCCTTCCTCCAATCTCAATAGGAAATTCGAATTGCATGATCTACAAGGGTTAAATTTAGTAGCTACAACTAGTTAAATGAGATTCATTTGGGTTAACAAAAGTAAAACTACTCAACTAAACTCAAGAACTCAAGTTTATCTCTATTCTAGAGTTAGAGATCAATTAACTAACAAAAAATAGTAGTTAACTCCACTAGATAGCTAAATTTTAGCTATCAACTAGTACACAACTCACTGAAATCCATCTAAGTCGAATTAACAGACAATAAACTAGTGATAGGCCACATCACACATGTTAACTGAAAACTAACTCAAGTATCTATGAAATTGAATTTGAATTAGCATCTTTGACTAAGGCACAAGTCAAAGAAGTCATTCCTTGCTACAATTTCAACACTTCCTCTTAGAGAGGAAGGGCTTCCTGGAAGAACCTCATCCATCTGGATCTATCTTCACCTCTCCCAAGTTCTATGCTACTCCAGTTTCTCCCTCTAAACTAGAAAGTGCCATGTACCTTGTGTATCTAGGTGTCTGCTTCTTCATGCTTAAAGACTCAACTTTCATTTGAGCTCCCTTAAACAAATCCTCTGCCCAATTAGCTCAAACTCTCATTATACTAGAAGTATTTGACTGGTCCTCATCCTAATCTTGCTAGTCATCCCAACTACCAACACGCTTAGACTGAAACTGAGATATTGGCTAAGGATCCATCTTGAGAGATCTATCCTACTCTCGCTCAACCACCAAAGCTCTATTATGAGATCTCTTTTCCTTGCTACTCAAGGCAGCACATGCATCAACCTCCAATTTGTAGAGGCTCTCGATCCCGACGCCAATCTGTTTGACCTGACCTGAAGAAAAATGCTTGAGGTAGGCCTTCCCATTACTAAATACTACATCATACCCTTTGTATTCAATCCTCAATTTGTTCATCAAAACAAGTTTTCTAGAATCACTATTGCTTTCAAACATATCAGTAAGGGCCTTCCACATCTAGAATGATGTATCCTTTCCATGCAACTTTGGAACAATATGGTCTCTAACTCCTTCTAGGATCATCCTCCTAGTTTTGGCAACGCCCTTATTCCATTGAGTCAATTTCTATGCATCTGATGCGGGAGGTTTAGGAATAATAGTCTTGATGTATTCTGAAACCCCATTATCATCTAACACAACCTCCATGTTATCCTTCCATGCACAAAAGTTCAAAGTCCCTTCTAGGGCATGCTTTACCCTCAAACCATAGGATGACATGATTCCTGCGCTTGTAGAATTCCTGCACTAATTGATCTTCTCTCCAATGCACTTTGAATTTGATCAAGGAACTTGGTCTCTATCTTGTTTCCTACTTTGATACCATGTAGAAAATCCTTGAAACCTTGCAACTTCTAATGAGAGAAAATTGATCTGCAAAAGACATAAGATTTCTCTACCAAAATTCTACAGAAAGAAAATAATGAATAGTAACACAAGCACTCATAGAACACACAATATATATGGGGAACCCAACTGGGAAAACCCCCTCTTGATTGTATTATCAATTGAGCAATCTAATCTATTACATAGGAATTGATCCAAGCCTGAAGCTCTGCTATAATATTGATCAATTGTACACAAGACTTGCCCAATAATTAGGCAAATAAGGCTTGCTAGGAGCTCCTATTTCCTAGCACAAATCTACCCCTTAAAATTAGGAATTTATCATATTTCCTTGCATAATTCCCAAGAGAAATTACTCTACTCAATACTCAAGCCTTGCTCTTGCTATGCTTGCTTCTCAAGCTCCTACACACAAAATCATGTGTACAATGAATAAATATATTTGTGCCTTCATCCAATCTTAATAGGCAATTCAAACTGCATGACCTACTAGGGCTAAATTTAGTAGATGCAACTAGTTAACTGAGAGTCAGTTGAGCTAACAAAAGTCAAACTACTCAACTAAACTCAAGAAATCAAGTCTATCTCTATTCTAGGACTAGAGATCAGTTAACTGACATATACCAGTAGTTAACTCCACTAGATAGCTAAATTTTTGCTATCAAGTAGTACACAACTCACTGGAAGCCATCTATCTTGAATGAACTAACAATAAACTAGTGATATGCCACATCACACATGTTCACTGAGATCTAACTCAAGTATCTATGAGGCTGAATTCAAATTAGCATCTTTGACTAAGGCACAAGTGATGCAGGAGCATGAGGCTTAAAGACAAAAGACTTCATATTATTCCAAAAATCCAAAAAAAGTTACAAGAAAAGGAATGGGGTCCTTTAGCTGTCAATTTTCAACGCTTTCTAGATAGGATTTAGACTAGAATCTAGGATATAGATTATCATGTAATAAATTCAAGTAGTTAGATGTAGTGGAGATTCTCGAGGAGAATATCATGTAGATTAGATAGGATTAGTTAGTTCGGTCCTTTGATTTAGGATCTAGTAGTTAATTGAAACAATGTTTATGTAAGTTCTGAATCATAAAAAGGGGATTTTGACTGATTTGACTTGTTTTACGATATATAGGATTTAGTTGTAGAAAATATCTCTTTGTGTCTTTCTGTGTAGATTTGGTCAATCCCGGAGGTGTTGCATTCCTCTGTAACATCACTGTGTTTTGTTGAATTCCTGTTTAATTCTAAAAGTTCGAGTATTGTGTAATCAAGTTTAATCTCTTTTGCGTGTATTATGAAATATGGAGTTTGAAGGTATATGGGTTCCTTATTCGGCTTGAAGGACTGCATTTTCAACGCCTTACGGTAAAACCATAGCGGGGTTAGCCTAGTGTTAACTCGTGTTTTATTAGAAGTCTCTGCAAGTCGGAGGACCTAGTGGCCATCGTTATCCGACGAATATCGGCTAAAGAATTGGGCGGACGTTAACTCCTGAACCGGACTCGACATCAAATATATTACAGTCCATAAACCCCATCAGGTCTGTCCTAAGAAATTGAGCATGTGGAAAAATTCGGACCCGAACTTCTGTAAGCCATGTGTTTATAAACCTCATTAGGTCCGTGTGGCCGGTTAAAGGCTGCATAGATTGTCGAGCAATGGGACAGTAACTGTTGGATCACTAAGGTTGTCGACCGTTCAATCAACCTCACATCGCTTTAGTCAAAAGTAATTAAAACTTGCCTAATAGTCTTGCGATTACGATTTTTGCGATGTTTGAATAGATTTAAAAGGCTCATTTTTTTGGGGAAATTTGAAGCAGTTCCGCTAAGTTAGTGGAATCGATAACTTTAGTGATAGATGAGCGATACTCCACGGGAAACTGAAGAAGGGGTCTAGCCTGAATTAGAAGAGATTGTGTCTGGTTTTGAACGTTTGTCATTAACGCTTGCACCCCGGCCACCATTTGTGGTATCATAGCCGCTTAAAAACACTGAATAGTATCTCAAGGGTCAGAGAAGAAAATCCACTATGGCTTTCAGAGTTGGAAGAGGACGTGGTAGAAGAGGAAGGCCTGTTGCAAATGCTGAAGTGATGGAAGCTATGCAACCGGTGCATGCTAGATTAGAAGAAATGGAAACAGGGAGAGATGCAGATGTTGGAGATGTCAGTGATCCTGAGGTAGAGGCTGCAGAAGAGGAGAAACCTGTAGAAGTTACTCCTGAGATGAGATTCTTTTAGTCAGTGTTGAGATCCACATCTAGACCCAAAACTAAAGTTTCAATTTAAGCAGGAGGATTAAATCCCGAGGAGATGATAGACTGGATTAATGACATGGAGAAATTCTTTGATTATGAAGAAATAGTGGATGAAAATAAGGTAAAGTTTGTTGTCACAAAGTTGAAAGGATATGCAGCACTTTGGTGGGATGGAGTGCAGGCAGAAAGAAGAAGACTTGGAAAACAACCAATTAAGAATTGGAACAGAATGGTGGCAAAACTGAAAAGTAAGTTTCTGCCAAGTAACTATCAACAAACATTATTCAGGAAAATGCAGAATCTTAGACAAAAGTCTATGACAGTAAAGGAATACATAGAGGAATTCTACAAAGTGAGTATAAGAGCAGGACAAGTCCAAGATACAGATGAGAAAGTTGCCAGATATGTAAATGGCCTTAGAATGGACATTCAAGATGAGATAAGTGTGTTGTCTCCTAAAACAGTGGAAGAGGCTTATCAGATGGTACTGAAAGCCGAAGAAAAACTCGAGGAAACAAGCTGCCAACAATAGAGGTACTTTCCAAGGAAGGGGAAGACAAGGTGGTAGAGGAAGATCTACAACACCTGGAGATGGAGCTAGCAACAACTCAAGTCAACATACGCCCACAGGAGGTGATGCAAGTGGTAGAGGGAGTTTTTCCAAAGGAAGAGGAGGCAGAGGCAGAGGAAGAGAAGTTAGATGTTACATATGTAATAAGCTGGGACACTGAGCTTATGAGTGCCTAGAAAATACAGGAATACCTCATAGAAATGCAATTGTTGCACAGACTGAAGAAGAAGTAGCAACGGTGGTAGAAGAAGAAAATGTACCAGAGAGAGGAGAATCTTTGGTAGTTAACAAAATATTGCTAAAGCCAAAAAAGGAAGTTGTTGAACTAACTCAAAGGAAGACCTTATTCAGGATTGTGTGCAAGGTTGAAGGAAAATGTTGTCATATAATAATTGATAGTGGCAGCACTGATAATTTGGTCTCTACAGGGGTGGTGGAGAAATTGAAATTGAAAACAAAGAAACATCCAACACCTTACAAGGTATCATGGTTACAAAAGGGACATCAGTTGTTAGTAAATGAACAATGTGAAGTAGACTTGTAGTTGGGCAAGTATAAAGATAAAATTTTGTGTGATGTGATGCCTATGGATGTGTGTCATATATTGTTGGTTAGACCATGGCATTATGATAGAGGAGCTATTCATGATGGAAATAAGAACACCTACAAATTTAGCAAAGACGGTGTCAATCATACATTGCTGCCAATAGAAGAAGAAGATACATCGAAGAAACCTGAAGAAAAGACCCTTTTGCTGAGTGGAAAGGAGTACTTACAACAGATGGAGGAAGATGTGGTAGGTTTTGCATTGGTTTGTAAACCCAAGGTAATAATTACTTCCGCAAAAGTTTCTGATTTACCAATTGAGATTCAAGAGATGTTGGAAAATTATTGTGATATAATTGTAGATGACTTGCCTAATGAGTTACCACCCACTAGAAAAATCAGTCATCATATAGATTTGATTCCAAGAGAAAATCTACCAAATAAAGTAGCTTACAGGATGACTCCCACAGAGAATTAAGAAGTCAGAAAACAGGTGCAAGAACTGTTAGATAAAGGACTGATTAGAGAGAGTTTGAGTCCTTGTGTAGTGCCAATCGTGCTGAGCCTAAAGAAAGATGGAGGCTAGAGAATGTGCACTAATTCAAGAGAAATCAATAAAATAACCATCAGGTATAGATTTCCTTTACCTAGAATTGAAGATTTGATGGATTTTTTGAGTGGAGCAAGATATTTTACAAAGCTAGATATAAGGAATGGCTATCATCAAATAAGGATTAGATAAGGGGATGAATGGAAAACTGCTATTAAAACAAATGAAGGGTTGTATGAATGGATGGTAATGCCTTTTGGGTTGTTGAATGCACCTAGTACATTCATGAGGCTCATGAATGAAGTTTTGAAGGAATTTATTAGTAAATTTGTAATAGTATGTATTGACGATATATTAGTTTACAACAGGTCTAAGGAGGAACACATGAGACATTTGAGTTATGTCTTACAAAGGTTGCAGCAAGAGAAACTACTAATAAACTTAAAGAAGTGTTCATTCATGAAGGAAGAACTGGTGTATTTGGGTTTTTTTATTTATACTGATGGATTAAAGATGGATCCAGAGAAGATCAAGGCAATCACAGAGTGGTCTTCGCCAAAAAGTGTTTTTGAGGTAAGAAGTTTTCATGGTCTTGCTAGTTTTTACAGAAAATTCATAAGGAATTTTAGTAAGGTCAATGCTTCTATTATCGACACTATAAATAAAGATAGATAACCATTTAAGTGGATTGCTGAAGCAGAAAGGAACTTTCCGCTGTTGAAAAGAAAGATCACTGAAAACCCTATTTTGATTTAATAAACCTTTCCAAGTGAAATGTGATGCCAATGGAGAAGACATTGGAGGTGTTTTAAGTCAGGAGGACAGACCTGTAGCTTATTTCAGTGAGAAACTGAATGAGTCAAAGAAGAAGTATTCTTCTTATGATAAAGAGTTTTATGCAGTTGTGCAGTCATTGAAGAAGTGGAGACATTACCTGATGTCTAAAGAGTTTATACTTTATTCAGACAACCATGCATTGCAATACATTATGCAACAACCAAAGCTTAACCAGAAACATGCCAAATGGGTAGAGTATCTTCAAGGTTTTAATTTTGTCTTCAAGCATATAAATGGTCAATCAAAAAAAGTAGCAGATGCCTTAAGTAGAAGTAACATACGACTTCAAGAAAGTCAAATTCAAGTATTGAGTTTTGATTTTCTTAAGGAATTGTATGAAAAAGAATTAGATTTTAAAGAGGAATTTGAAGCTTGTAAAAATCCTATTTTATTAGACAGAAGTAAGCGATTTGATTATTCCTTGCAAGATGGCTTGTTGTTTAAAAGAAATTAGTTGTGCATACCAAATTGTTCTATGAGAGAAAATTTAATCAAGAAGAAACATAGTGGTGGACTTGTAGGACATTTTGGTGCAGATACTTGACTTTGAGCAGTTGAACAGGTTTTATTTATGGCCGAAGATGAGGACTAAAGTGGAAAAGTATGTGAAGAATTGTAAAGTCTATCAGTATGCAAAAGGAAGAAGCCAAAACACAAGGTTGTATATTCCATTACCTATTCAGATAGACCTTGGGATATGGTAAACATGGATTTTTTTTTGGGCTTGTCAAAGAATCAAAGAGGAAATGATTCAATTTATGTTGTAATTGACAGATTTTTAAAAATGGCACATTTTATTCCATGTTATAAAACCAGTGATGCTACTCACATTGCTAACCTATTTTTTAAAGAGATAGTAAGATTGCACGGGTTACCTAAGAGTATTGTTTCAAATACAGACTCAAAATTTGTTGGACATTTTTGGAGGACATTTTGGAAGAAGCTTGGAACTAAACTGAGTTTCAGTTCTGCTTATCATCCTCAGATGGATGGACAGAATGAAGTTGTAAACAGAAGCTTAGGTAATCTTCTGAGAAGTCTTATAGGTGAACATCCAAAACAATGGGATCAAGTATTGGCACAGGCAAAATATGCATATAATGACTCTCCTAATAGAAGTACAGGGAAAAGTCCATTCCACATAGTTTATGGAATGCATCCAAGGGGAGTGCCTGAATTAAGAAATTTGGGAAAAACTGAGATGAGAAGAGCTGGAGGGGAAGAATTTGCTTCAGAAATGCAAGCAATACATGAACATGTAAAACAACAGTTACAAGACAACAACATAAAGTACAAAAGCATAACAGACACAAGAAGGAGAGAAGTTAACTTTGAAGTTGGAAATTTGGTTCTAGCACACCTGAGGAAGGAAAGATTTCCAAAAAGAGAGTATCACAAGTTAGAGTTCAAGAAAATTGGACCATGCAGAGTATTGAGAAAATTTTCTGCAACTGCATATGAAATTGAATTACCCTCTGATATTGGAATATCTCCAATTTTCAATGTTTCCGATTTGTACAGATATGAAGGTGAAAATGCAAATGATACAACAGAAGACCAAGAGAAATAAGAAATTGATTGGGTAAAACAGTTACCTACAGCCCAACAATTGTAGCCAGAGAGGATTTTAGACAAGAAATTATTGAAGAAGACAAGGGGACATGAGTATTTCCAGTATTTTGTCAAGTGGAAAGATCAACCAATTGTTGAAGCTACTTGGGTAACAGATGCTACGCTATAGAAATTGGGTAGTTCTATAGAAGAGCTCATGGACAAGAGCCCATGAAGAATTTCGTCCTCAGGAGTCTAATGCAGGAGCATGAGGCTTAAAGACAAAAGACTTCGTATTATTCCAAAAATCCAAAAAAAGTTACAAGAAAAGGAGTGGGGTCCTTTAGCTGTCAATTTTCAACGCTTTCTAGATAGGATTTAGACTAGAATCTAGGATATAGATTATCATGTAATAAATTCAAGTAGTTAGATGTAGTGGAGATTCTCGAGGAGAATATCATGCAGATTAGATATGATTAGTTAGTTCGGTCCTTTGATTTAGGATCTGGTTGTTAATTGATACAGTATTTATGTAAGTTCTGAATCATAATAAGGGGATTTTGACTTATTCGACTTGTTTTACGATATATAAGATTTAGTTGTAGAAAATATCTCTCTATGTCTTTCTATGTAGATTTGGTCAATCCTAAAGGTGTTGCATTCCTCTGTAATATCACTGTGTTTTGTTGAATTATTGTTTAATTCTAAAAGTTCGAGTATTGTGTAATCGAGTTTAATCTCTTTCGTGTGTATTATGAACTGTGGAGTTTGAAGGTATACGGGTTCCTTGTTCAACTTGAAGGACTGCATTCATCCTAAGCCGTTGATATTAATTTCAACGCCTTACGGTCAGTCCACAATGGGGTTAGCCTGGTGTTAACTCGTGTTTTATTAGAAGTCTCTGCAAGTTGGAGGACCCAATGGCCATCGTTATCCAACGGATATTAGCTAAAGAATTGGGCAGACGTTAACTCCTGAACTGGACCCAACATCAAATATATTACAGTCCATAAACCCCATCGGGTCCATCCTAAGAAATTGAGACCGTGGAAAAATCCAGACCCGAACTTCTATAAGCCGTGTATTTATAAACCTCATTGGGTCTGTGTGGCCGGTTAAAGGCCACGCAGACTGTCGAGTGATGGGACGGTGACCGTTGGACCACTAAAGTTGCCGACCGTTCAATCAACCTCACATCGCTTTAGTCAAAAGTAAGTAAACCTTGCCTAATAGTCTTGCAATTGCGATTATTCGATGTTTGAATAGATTTAAAAGGCTCATTCTGTTGGGGAAATTTGAAGTGGTTCCGCTAAGTTAGTGGAATAGATAACTTTAGATATAGATGAGTGATACTCCACGAGAAACTGAAGAAGGGATCCAGCCTAAATTAGAAGAGATTGTGTCTAGTTTTGAATGTTTGTCATTAACGCCTGCACCCCGGCCACCAACATGTCAAAGAAGTCATTCCTTGCTACAATTTCAATAGAGAGACATCATTATTGCTTTAGAAAAGCGTTGTAAGGGAGACTTCTTTTGCACCATCTCATTGTTATCAAAACTCATTGAATATGACGCTAATGCAAATTTAACAATGTTCGTTTCTATATGTCATTGTGACCTAATTTCAATTCAGTAAAATTTATTTTATTTTTGTCATACATTCCCAATTCAAATAATGATATTTCTTATAATGTCTTTGTGCCTATATTATTTGTACACATTCTTCATTAGAGAAATTTTGAGGTCTAAAATGGGTCTTAAAACAAAAATGTACAACCAAAATCAACTTTATAAGAACTAATAGGATTCAAGATGATGATGTCAACAATGAGGATGATTCACCATTTTTGGAGTAAAAAAGTAAAAAAATACTTTTTCAACTAGTATTTTCAACTTATCTCCCTACGGTTTTACTCAAGTTTCGAGCAGATGAAGAAATGAATTCCTCATCCAAGGAGTACCCAAGTTGCATACTTTTGATGGACCCTGCTACTTTCGATGGACCATGTTGCAATCACATTTTTTCGTGTATTTCTCATTTTCCATGCAACAGGGTCCATCGAAAGTATGCAACATGGGTACTCCTTGGATGAGGAATTCATTTCTTCATCCAACGAGTGCACTTTCTCGAATTTGGGAGACAAGTTGAAAATACTAGTTGGAAAATTAGTTTTTTTTTTTTTTCTCTCGAAAATTTGATGATGTAATCTAATCTTATTTTATTATTTCCACTATTATTTTATAATATTCCTTAGAAGGCCGAATTTAGACCTCAAAATTTCTGTAATGAATGTATTAATAAAAGGGTTATCATTATTATGGTGGAATTGATTATGGAATTATGATCAATAATAAATAATAAAATTAAATTCCAAAAAGTTTTCAAGGAAATAATTAAAAAAGTCACACATGCAATTAAGCATAAACTTCTTATGCTAAGAACAAAGAAAAATAAATTAATTAATTAATTAACCCTATAAAAATAAAATAATAATAAAAATAAAAATGGCTTATGCCATTGACCATGGTAGTGAGAACCAATAGTATTGACTTGGATATGCCAAGCTTGCAGAAGGATGAAATCTCTTTTCACTCTAAAAGAGATTTGATCCCTCTTAGTGCTTCTTAGATCTGGAGTTAAGATGGATCTATGTTGGTTTAGTTTCCTCCTTAAAATATGCTACATTCCACATAAATACCACGGGTCAATACAATGGGTTCTTAATAACATGAGTCAATACCATGGGCTATTTTTATTTTTATTATTATTTTATTTTTATAGACTTATTTTTAAATGGGTTTCAGTGATGTTTGCATATCAAGAGATTTGACCCCTCTCAGTGCTTCGTAGATCTGGAGTTAAGATGGATCTAGGTTTAATTTCCTCCTTGAAGTATGCTACATTCTACATAAATACATGGGTCAATCCAATGAGTTTTCAATACCATGGGCCATTTTTATTTTATTTTTATAGGTTTATTTTAAATGGGTTTGGGTGAGGTTTGCATATCAAGAGATTTGATCTCACTCGGTGCTGGGTAGATCTAGAGTTAAGATAGATCTAGGTTGGTTTAATTTCCCCCTTAAAATAGGCTGCATTCCACATAAATACCGTCATGGGTCAATAAAATGGGTTCTCAATACCGTAAATCAATACCACGGGCCGTTTTTATTTTTATAATTATTTTATTTTTAAATGAGCTCTGGTCAATATGGTGGACCATTTTTATTTATTTTTATAAAAGTTATTTTATTTCATTATTTTATTTTAATTTTTTTATTTATTAAAATTTTGTTTATTTTAGTTTTTTATGTAATTTGACTTAGTCAAAATGTCAGACTTTACATTACAATATCTCTACTATAGTGGGTTGAAAAACCGCAATCTTAATTAACATTAAAAAAATATTCATGAAATCAATGATAATGAAATGAATACAATTACAATATGGGAACACTTCATTTAAACTAATAACCTTAAAATTAGAGACATCAATAACGACCAGTCATTTCTTCTCAACAACCTTTGTAGGTTTTATTCATATAAAGAGACATAATTATTGCTTTAGCAAAGCATCAAATGGGATACTTATTTCACACCATCTCACTGTTATCAAAACTAACTAATTAAACTAAATGATTAAACCCTAACTATTTTCCGAACCCTCAGTTGAACAAATAGGATGTCATCCTTATCAAGGGTTAATTTATTACAATTAATATAGACGATAATCATAAATTGCTCATAAAATAAACGTCCAGCAAAATGATACATCCTCGCCTTTGGACTTGATTACTTTTTCTTTCCTTCGATGAATTTAATCCAAACTCAATACTTTATAGGCCACGCTTTCAAATTTTCTTTATCTTATAAAGGCGTAATATTTAGTTTCCCTTCAAGTGTGCATATTCTAAGCAATGTTTCTTAATTATTAAGAAATATTTTATTTTATTTATTTATTTTTATGTCTTTGCATTTTTAGAAGGGCAATAACATTTCCTATCGTCAATATTAAGGAGCTTAAAATTACTCATAGATGATATTTTTTTACTATTTATAGATGTAGAACAATCACATTCGTTAATATCAATATTTACAATGATATTCAAGGATTTTTTAATTTATTCATCCATTTAAGCTAATTAGTTGCATGCACCACCTCTTAACTTAGGTTTATTTGACATTGTTTTCTATTTCAACAAATTATTCAATCCATACATCAATACTAACAATCATAAAATCTCATATGTAGAGAATTCAAATGATATTTATAAATTTTAACTAAATTAAAATATCGATTATGGGGAGAATAATGAGTTTTACAATAATGAAAGTAATAAATTTTATTGTTCTTGATTCCAATTGTTTACATAAAAGATATGAGTTCTTTTTCATGACTATATATCTATATATATATATATATATATATATATATATAATATATATATATATATATATATTCTTGGAATAATGCTTATATTAGAATGTGGGCAGATTTTGCTTGCCATTGATTAGAGCATGTTGAGAGATTTTCTCAACAGTATTCTCTTGTCTTAGAAATTGTTGGATCTCATGAGCACTATTTATGTGGCTTGTAATTTGGCTTTGATCGCAATAGACAAATATTTTTGTGTGTAATCTATCCATCATGTATGCTCCTCCATTTTTCTTGTTGGTATCAGAGTGTGTATGGGCTTGACTCCCTCATGGGAAAGCCCGTGAAAATGGAAAAAGTATGAGTATCGATCCTTTGTACATAGATTAGTTAGTGAGAGTGATTGTTCTTCGATTATTATAGTGCTGAATTTTATATTAGTTTTTTCTATCTCGCTCAGCGTGATTGGAAGGAGCAACAAGAGTGTAGTTGTTACTGCGAGTTTGTGCGCATGTGTGCGTATGTCAATCCACAACTCAGTGTGTGGAGGCATATCAATGCGTGGAGCATATTTATGTTGCGTTGAATAAGATAAGGACTAGTGTACAACGCAGAGATCCATTTGCGTGTGGAGTCTTGCCATGGTTTTGAAGCTAAAGATCGTGATCGTGATTGAACAAGATGCAAACGTTGTATGGAGTCTTGTATCCTAGTTTAAAGATGATGATAATCCTCTGCAACTGGTGGATGTATCAATGAATCTTTTAAGAAATTCTTTAAATATTATTTCGGTTCGTTCATCAGTTGGGGACGCTGAGGATTGATACTTCATTCAACATTCTTCTGCTTCCTATAACTCTGTTAAGGTAAATAGTTCTTACTAAGTCAATGGATCTGGGAATATTCATGTGAGATCTGTTGAAAAAGTGTAACTAGGTTCGGTCTTCAAAATGACATGTAATTGTGATTTTATGTAAGAGATGTAAAGAAGAAAAATAAAATTATTGCAATGCTTGCATCATGGGTTTCATGAACAAGAAATTTTATTTTAGTATAGGCTCCCATTGAGATCCCTTAGGAATTTAGTCATAAAGGTATAAAGAGTCATTGTCATGTAATGAAGACATGTTACACAATGTAAAGAGTCACACTTGTCTATGTAAAGTCATCCTCCAAGAGCTTGTCACTAGCCCTCTTTAAGCCGGCCTACAATGAAGAGAGAAATTTAGAAGATGATGTCGACCCTCCTTCAAGTGATCATGTTAGCCTAAAGGACATGACCAAACATGTATATATACAAGTACTCAACCTCATTTGGAAGCAAGCATTTTTTCGGCTAAGCAAATCTACAAGGAAGTGCGAAAAACATACTCATAGGAGCCTTTATCTCAGTGAAGCAAGAAAGAAAGAAAGTGAAGTTCGTAGGGGATTGTTTTGGGGTAGTATATCCTGCCATGTGCAAAGGCAGAAGATACGAAGGTGCCAGAAGAAGGTCGAGGAACTTGCAACTACATTAAGGTGATCTTGTTTGGGTAAAATATATCGCTAGAAGGAACCGAGTAGAAGTGCAATAGGTCTCTCTATCTTGAAGAGACAAATCAAGGAATGAAAATTTTCTAGGTTTTCTGAAATAGGGTTGCAGATCTACATCAAGGAGACCAAGATTCTCAAGGAAGACAAGAAGAGGAAGAAGAAGAGCAGTATAGGAAAGGAGGCTAGTGACTTGGTCTTGGGAGGATTGTAGAGTCAAGGGTCATTGTCATGGTCTTGGTGTTTGTCAATTAAATATCTATAAGAATAATTTCGTTGGGTTTTCCTCTCAAAGAGTGAGAGGTTTTGGCCCTGAGTAACAAGCCTATATCCAATGTTTCTTGTCTCTCTATTTGTTCATGATATGGTAATTGTCTTGATGAAAAGAACGCAATAATAATTACAAGAAAGAGAAGATCATAATCAAGAAGCAAAATTCTATCACAAGAAATTATCATAAGTAGAGAAATCACCTAACTATTGATGCCCTAGATTTCTCGAAAAGATCTACCAAGGAATTTAATTAATTTTGTTGTATTTATAAAATACATCAAGTACACTAGCTCTGTGCATGTGTTTTGGATTTTTGGCATCACAATGAGTGTCACAGTAATCCTCGCATGCATGAGTGGCCAAATATCACCATCCAGAAACCGATTCAGAAGATGAGGGGTCAATCACTAGGCCCTCATGGTTTCAGAAGGTGAAGCGATTGAATTTTAGGGCAGATTTCGTGAATGGGTACTCTTAGAATTTGAGGCTCAAGGTATGGAATAACGTTAAAGGCTCATTCTATCAGCATGTAATAACACTAGATCGAGGGGATTTGCCTGGATTGATTGATTGACTGTTGGTGTCAAGTTTGTGAACATGCCTCTAGTTGGTTCGTTGTGTTGAACATTGTGTGGAGATATTGTTGAACCAGACCTGCATTTATTTGAACTGTGGCAAAGGCGTAATGAATATTGTTCACTTGAACCCATTTTATGGGCTTCTCTATCTTTTCGATGCCGTTGTTGTTGGTTTTGATTGGCATGTTAGTGTGGTTACATTATTTTCAATGGAAAAAGGGATTTTTGTTATGAGTGGTTGTGAAATTAAAATTATATGATTTTAATTATGTTTGAAAAAAGTTGCAAAACCAATTAATGAACGAAGGAATATAATTAAACTAGTGGTTCTCTTCGTTCTTCGGTGCCAAGAGAATGCATCGCTCAGTTAATTGTGTGAATATGTTATATACTAATGGATCTTGTTGTGCTTCAGGCTTCAAAAGCGTCAGTTACAGGTTATGTAATGAGATCCATGTGTGTAGAAAGATCAAATGCATAATTGACTGTTGGATACAGTCCAATATCGAGATTGTCTTTCGAGAGAACGAGAAGCGTCAATTATACAAAGTTCATCAAAGATGGTCAGAGGCGATTATGTCTTAAATGAGTTGAATTGGAAGCTCGAATATTGTGGTGGTGAAATGAGTGTTGTTCGGGAGACTTTAGAATGGGGATAAATGCCGAGGAAGACCAGTCAGACAGATGAGACATGTGAGTTGTAATTTGTAATTTTTTGTATTAATCTTTGTAATGATGTAAATGTAAGCATTAAAGGGGGGCACTTGGAAATAATGCTTACATTAGTAAATTGATAGATTAAGTTGGTTAGTTGTTGGGATTTGTTGAGAGATTTTCTCAACAAGCAATTCCTTGTTTGGAATCTGTTGGATCTCATGAGCACTATTTATGTGGCTTGTAATTTGGCTTTAATCTGAATAAACAAATATTTTTGTGTGTAATCTTTCCACCATGTTTTCTCCTCCATAATTTATTATATTGTAAAGATTGGAAATTCATAAGGTCCAATTCTAATATAGACCACACCTTCAAGTTTTCTCCATCTTACAAACAGGTAATATTTGGTTTCCCTTCCAACTGTGCATATTCTAAGCAATGTTTCTTAACTATTAACTAGATAATTCTTTTCCTTTTTATGCCTTTGCACTTTTACAAGGGCAATAACATTTCCCATCACCAATATTAAGAAGCCTAAAATCACTCATAGATGATATCTTATGACTACTTATAGGTGTAGAATAATCACATTCATTAAGATCAATGTTTACAATGATATTCAAGGATTCTTTAATTTATTCATCTATATAAGCTAACTAGTTGCATGCACCACCTCTTAACTCAGGGTTACTTGGCATTGTTTTCTACTTCAACAAATTATTCAATCTATACATTGATCATAAAATCTCATATAAAGAGAATTTAAATAGTATTTATAAATTTTAACTAAATTAAAATCTCGATTATGAGGAGATAATGAGTTTTACAATAGTCAAAGTACCAAAATTTATTGATTTTAATTCTAACTCTTTACTTAAAAGATATAAGTGCACGCTTTCTTTCTTTCTCTCTCTAAATTACCTTAACCAAATCAAATTTAATTATTTTTAAATCAAATGAATCTTGATTCCAACTCTTTACGCCCTCCTTCCCTCCCTCCCTTAACGAATTCCAATTCGATTATTTTCAGTTCGCATAGACTATCCAATACATTGATTAACTAACATTGTTACGAAAACATCAATACATCATGTGAAGTTAAAAAAAAAAAAAAAAACAGATTTCATGGATTTTCGTTCCTTTTTGACATTAACATTAATTACTACCCTATATGATAACAAAAGACAAAAACCCTTGTGATTTTGAATTTATAATAAAAAATCACCATTACAATGGTTCATTTCTCTTTTTAAATGAAAAATAAAACATCCAATTTCTTTCAATGATATTAAACCAATAAAGCTTCAAAAACATTCCTTACGTTCACGTACTCTCATTGTGAAGTGCTCTTCGTAATTAGAAAGTGGACTGCACAACATTATCTCAACAATTTCAAAAAATAATTATAAAAAAAGGAAAAACCAAAATTTAAGGATAAGTATTTTCACAAAGTATAATATAAAGATTTTTATATCAATTTCTGTTATATAGGAGTATTATTTTAGATTGATTTTAATTCCGGATTTATCAAATATTGAGAGAAATCAGATTTTTTGTGGTGCAAATTTCTTTTTTGAGTGTAAAATTTGAAGAAATGTTTGCACATTGAGAGATTTAATACCTCGAGACACTTCATAGATCTAAAGTTAAGATGGATCTAGGCTGGTTTCAATTGTGCATAGTGGCACAAAATTTGTTGAACATCTAATTATTAATCATTTTAAATATGCTAAATATGTTTAAGATTAATATGGTCATTTTAATTTAAAATTTTCTCATTACCTAAGTTTGTTGAGATGATAGTGATTAATAACTTGAATGATGAAAAATCATGAAGTAAAACTTTTGAATGCAAAGTGACATTGTAACAGTGTTGACTGATAGAAAATGTGAATAACAAGAATGTAGTCAATGTACAAATAATCTTCATTGTGATCAATCTCAAACTTTTCTATTTTCACACCTATTAGTTTTACCATCTTTTCATATTATCATATGAAAAGGGTAGTTGAAATCATAGACCATTCAAATATTTAACTCGAGCTATTGCAGTAAACATCACACATTGTCTCTCTTGCTCTCCAATATTAATAGTAGTTTCTCCAAAGTCAATCATTGTGACTTATGGAGTGTTAAACCCCAGGTAAGTTTCAATAGTAGTGGTTTTCTTTTATCTCTTTTGAACACAAAGTGACTAACAATGTTGAATGATGGAAAATGAGAATAATAAGAACGTAGTCAATTACAAACAATTTGTGGTTTCAAGAAGCAAACATTTCATGTATGTGAACATTTTATTTAAGATGAAAATTCAAGTACTTTATTTATGGTTGAATTAATGTAACATGTAAATCAACTCACATCGTCAATAATTGTGTTGTGCTTACACTAAAATCGATGGACGCTTTTAATCTAATCACATATTCTAATAGTAGATGAAATGACTTTTTTCGGGGCATTTTTTCTGGTTAATTTTAACCAAAATCGGGTAGATATTTTTAAAAGCTTGAGTTTAAGTTGTTTAATTTGTAGAATTTGAGTGTCTTTAGGGTTTTTCAAGGTCTTAAATCCATTTATGCATTCAAAAATGTATTTTAAGCAACAAAGAATAATAATCTTTCTTGAAATTGTATCGTCAGATTCTGGTGATAAAGATAATTTTGTCTATAAGTTAGACTATTACTTTGAAATTAATATACATCATACATTTAGTTACATAAATCAAAAATCAACGTCTACACTAAAATCAATGCATCTAGTGCAAAAAATCAAATAGGATTAACAATCAACATCTACACTGAAATCAATGCATCTAGTGCAAAAAATCAAATAGGATTAGAAATCAACATCTACACTGAAATTAATGCATGAAATCAAATAGGATTAACAATCAACATCTACACCAAAATCAATGCATCTAGTGCAAACAATCAAATAGGATTAGAAATCAACATCTACGTCGAAATCAATGCATCTAGTGGAAGTAATCAAATAAGATTACAAATTAATAACTACATTGAAATCAATGCATTCAGTGCAATCAATCAAATAGGATCAAGACTCAACATCTACACCGAAATCAATGCATATATTTCAGTGAGTAATAATGTTCAATATTATATATTATTTATAATGTATGTATTTGTCTCTATGTGTCTCTTTCTTCTTCCCTCTCTCTTCTCTCTTCTTCCTTCTTTTTCCCCCTCTCCCTCACTTTGTCTCTCTCTTCTTCCTTCTTTCTCTCCCCACCATCTATATCTATATCTCCCTCCATCTCTCCTTCTTTGTCTCTCTATCTCACCCCCCAAACACACACATTGTCTCTCTCCGTATTTATCTTTCTCTCTCTCTTTTTGTCTCCCTCCCTTCTTCCCTCTCTCCCACCTCCATCTATATATCTATATCCCTTCCTCTCTCCTCTGTCACTCATCTCGCCCTCCAAACATACACATTGTCTCTCTCTCTCTCTCTCTCTCTCTCTCTCTCTCTCTCTCTCGCTCTCTTCCTTCTTGCTCTCCTATCTCCCAGGCTCTCTCCCTTGTTACTCCCTCTCTCTCTACCTTTCTCTATCTATATATTTCTTCTTCCCTCCATCTCTCTCAATTAAAATATAGTGAAATCAATGCAATCGAACAATATTCACTAAAATCAACGCAATCAATTAATTCAATCGCACTTAAACTAAAAAATTAATTGAAAATTGAAAATTAAAATCATTATTTTCTATACATTTTAATAGTATAACACTCACTATAAAATACATATATAAGTCCTTCCATATTCAACATAATATTAACATGTAACACACTAAACAACAATATGAAAATATAACCAAAATTATAGCTCTACAAATTTAAATTAATTTAAAATATAATAATATTAAAATTAAAATTTTTACAAATTATAAATCTAAGTTTATTTTTTTAACTTTATAATATAATACCATTTATTTAAATTTGAAAATTCATGATCTATTTTCTATACATTTAAGAAAATAATTATTCGAAAAAAAAATAATATGTTTTGAGTACTAGGCTCATGGATTTAACAAATATAAATTCTAAAATGAATCACCATGATAATTTATATTTTAATTTAAATTTTACAATTATAATATATATAAATAATTCTTAGTTAAAATTTCATGTATTTATGATCTTATTAATACATAAAATTTTAATTTTGTTTTTTTTAAAATAAAATTTTTAAGTGAAAATTTTTGACCAACGCATTTTGAAACAATAAATATAATTCATCATCAAAACATCTAAATAAATAATTGAAATACATTTTTATATTTATATCTTTAACCAAAGTGCCCAACAACACTAAAGCGCACGAAGTCTCCCATATTTTCCAACAATCCACGCAAGCACGCTACTGATAAAAATTTTACTGCCTAGTTTTTGAAGTGTATGTGGGTAATCAAAATTAAAACTATTCGATGCTAAACTTAACTCCATATCTACCTCGAGTTGCGGTAATGCATTAGTATGTTTAAGACGAGCGTTGGTTTCACTCCAACGAGAAGGGTTTCGTGACGGTTAGTGTTTGAGAAATGTACATTTTGAAAAATTGTACTAATACATAATTTAAATCAGTGTTTTTTTCAGACGGATATTTATTTGATATTTTTATTTCGAAGTGGGGTTAGCACTAAGAAATCTTGAAAATAGAATAAATTTAGTTAATGTAAAAATAAATTGTAATTGTTGTATTAATTATTTTTTAGTTTTTTATTTATAGGATTATTTTTAAATTTTAAAAATAGAATATTTTAGTTCAACTAATTAGTTAATATAAAAATGAATTGTAAGGTTGTATTAATTAATTTTTAGTTTTTATTTATTTTCAAACAGATTAATACATTTTTATTTTTTATTATTTTATTGAACATTTGTGAATTTCACATCAAACACAGATAAAATTACAAATAGCTTAAAATCATCTCTTAGCACAACAAATATGCATAATTATTTTACAGAGAAAAATCGGTAAACAAAAAAGACGCACATGAAATGTATAAATCATTGGATTGATCTAAGTGAAAATAAGTTAGAAAACTCAGATGCCAAATGAACTAGACGTAGTAGCCTATGCTTCCATTAGTGTTGGAAAGGAATTACATTGATAAATATGTAAGCATATTCTTTATTTTAATAGGAGCATTTGTGCATATCCTTCAATTTATAAATTTGTTATAATCATGTCTTTCTCTATTAATATATGGATATTATGTAAAATTAAAATTTTTACTATTCTTAATCATATATATATAATTTTTGTTTTCATAATTTCTTGATTTTGAGTGTAACATGTGTAAAAACAACTAATTATACACCCTTTTTTTCACCATTTTTAAGTAAGCATGTGAGAATGGTGTGTTGTTAGATTCTGAGGTTTGAGTGTTAGGTTGTATTATGCAAAGAATTGCGTCCTTTGAAGGGCTACAAGGCCTATATAATATCTTGAAATAATGACCCATTGTTGTCTCATAAAACCTTATAAAAAAACCAAACCTTGTAAAAAAAACCAATGTTATAAAAGTAACAAAAGCTTTTTCAAATCTTTATGAAGCTTAAATAAATTAAAAAGCAACCAAAGTTATAAAACAAACAAAAGATTTCTCAACTCTTCATGAATTAAAAATAAAATGTAGATTACAAGGGTTTTTCATAGGCATCTACTCTAGAGTCACAACTTCAACCACCACAAAATGATTATCCATGCATCTTACCTTTGAAAACTCTGGTCCTTCCAACAATATATTGTGGCAATTAAAACAAAATTCTCCTACCCACATTCTTGAAAGATATATGGTTGTTGTAGCTTTCAAGTAGTGGAAACCTTCTACTCGCTAGAAGGCCATTAAACCAATAAGGGTTCAATTATTCCATATATCTCTTTGTAACATTCCTTATATTAGAAGCATAAAACATGCAACAAATGTTTAGGTGGCACCATTCCCAACTAAGTCCATCATTCTATATGAACTCAAGTTACTTTAGTTGTAGACTTTGCATCTCATCTCTTGGATGAGAGTTCCAGTTCAGATTGTAAGTGTAGCTCCAACAAAGCTATTGATTTTCTCTTGTTGTTAGCATATAACGTTGCTCTTGTCAACAATTTACTAGAAAATGTAGAATTTCACCAATTTGTTATTTTTTCTAAATATTAGAACACTAAAAAACTTCAGGCTTCAATTTTCATTTCGAATTGAAATAAGTCCAAAACTATACATAGCTATGATTTATTATACTACATTAGCTTTCAATATTTAAACATTTGTTTTGCAAAATGATCAACTAGCCTTTCACAAATTTAGCATTTGGTCATCTAACAAAGAAGTATGTTATGTACAAGATGTCGAAGAATCTCTTTAGTCAAAATGGTAATGTCTTCAGTTGGATTTCATTAACATCCTCTCACATAAGTCAAATCCTCTTCAAAATTCATAGACGTTCTATCTTTGTTATGAACGAAAACCATGTCAAATTAGTGTGATGGTAATCAATTTTGACTTAGCTAACCAATTGTTTGGACAAACTTCTCTACTCAATCCATTTCTTCATTCATATATGAAATCGTTCTTCTTCACCAAACTATGATTCATTTAACTCATGGTTGTTAAATATTCTTAGTTGGTCCTCACATCAAGTTGAGTTGAATCCTCTATTCTAATTAACTAATATGAAGTCAATGTGATTTCTCTTCACTCAAATTGATAGGGACAGATTGATTCCCTTCTATGATGCCCAAATATTTAGTCATACAAATCTACATAGAAAGAGGTAACCCTAGCAAGGAATATGCACCCTATACAACTTTTAACTTAGCTCTAGTAAATGCAAATAACCTTGAGGGAGGGCGTAGGTGCAATATATTTCTTTGAAGGAGGATCTAGGTAGCTGAGAATCCTTAAGGGAAAACAAGAAACCTTTGGCATCCATGGAAAAGCAAGGAAAACATTGTGTCTTCTCTAACAATCTATAAGTCTTAGAAACCCAAATGGTAAAACCATCTTCAAACATTGGATGCTTCATCTCTAACCTCTAGTTACAATGCTATGCATGGATATTTATCCATCCTTATTTCCTTTGCAAAAAGACCCCTTTAAAATGAAAATTAAAAAAGATGTAGGGAGATTTAGAGTAGCATACCCAACCCCATAAGTAACATTAAGGAGGTGGAATATTTGAAAATTTCCCTTTTATAGAAAATTTTAAGGTAACTTTTGAACTAACTAAGAGATTATGTTCATTAAGAGCTTTCCAATGACTATAATCTTGCTCAATTATTAGCTCTCAACACAAAGTTATGGCCCTTTAAATTTTCTTCAAGATTTCTCTCTCTTGTCATGTCATCATCCATGCATGGATACATTATCGTCATGTGTATTATAGCCTTAAAAATCTCCCCTATGCATCTTATTGGATCTCATCTCATTTTACACTACGACTCTGTATCATTTCCCCTTGGCCACTTGATTTTGAGCACAATCATTGTTACAAAAACCAACAATGTGGCTAGCCATGGGCTACACCACTTTCAATATACAACAGTTGTGAGTTACACTATTTCTAGACCATTATTTCCCTCTCAAACTCTAAAATTGATCATTCCAAGGAGAAATGGCATGGGACTTACGCTACACCTCATTGCATGCATCGTTAGTGCACTGGCCTGTCGACTATCTCACCTAGTACACTAAAACATTTAAGCACACCCATTCATACTAAGAATACCTCTCCTCCATCTATATAATGAAGGCTAAGCCAAGGGAAATGGGAAAAAAATGAAGTATATGTTGAAGAATTGAGTTTCTTATATGCTTGATTATATGAATTTATTGAGAAGGATAATATATTTTTATTGCTAATAGTCTATATTGTGCAAGTGTCTTGGAGAAGTGTTTGTCATATTTATATGCGCAATAAATTTTTCATGCAATCTAGAGCATTAGATATTTGTAGTTGCATCCATCAAGGACACATTGGACAGTCGTCGATAAAAAGGTGCACTATTATTACTTCTTTTCCATTCTTGTATATTTAAATAGATTGTTTGGTTTGATTAGATTCATTATTTGTATAATGTTTTGACTCTAATATTCCTTGAGTTAAGGGGAAACTCAAGGGAAAACTCACCTATCTGTAGGTAAGGTTTTTCTCAAAATTGGCAACTCCAATAGGGAAAGAACCAGTTCTCTTTCTTTAGGAACTTGTCATCTCGCCCCTAAGTTATCCTTGAATATTTGGCTTCTCTCTTGTTTGAACTTGTAACCATACTCATTGAGATAAATTAGTACAAGGAATAATTTTGTTCCCATCAAAGTGGGTCTAAGTACAAGAATATATAGTACATCAATTTGTTGGCATCAATGGGCCAAAAAATTATACAATGAAATACATAGTCCCATAAATGTGCCTAGAACAATAGGTCCAACACTAATACCATAAATGTTGTTTATTTGGGTACCTAGGACCAAATTCCCCCATGTTAATGGGAGGGGGTGATCTCAATTGGAGAATCCTTGTTGAACAGGATGAGCTTCAAAGGTATAATAAGAAAACTAAAGGGAGGCTCATTTTGTGGGTTCTAAGAATGACATAAATCAAGCCAGTAAAATCTACTGAACTGCATATGAAGTCAGATAATGAAATGTTTTTGAGGCCATACATGTGGGGTACTACCTGAATGGAAACCCCCTCCTAAGGCCCAAGAACATATCACACATGCCTAGTGAATGTTGGTACAATATGATGAAGCATTGTACCATTAAGTGTATGATTCTCAACTGTGTGGTAATGAGTTGAACTTGAGCACGCGAGAAGCAACCAAGTCAAAGGGTATTAAGGTCTCCCTTTGCTTGATCTAAGGCACCCACCAACGAGGAAAATGGATCCAAGGTACAATGCCCTCTAGGTCACACCCCTGGAATACATGTGCTGAAGTTGAAAGAGGAAGACCCACTAAGGCTAAGGTAATAATGAGTCCTCAACAAAGGAATGAGGTATATAATGTAACGTGATTGACAAATATTACACTAATGTGGGAATAAAATGGTCTAATGGGTGACTTACAACTTCCCTTATTAGATCATAACATGCAAGGTTCAACTGCCAGCAACTGAAAACATTTCATGGGGAATGACCAATTACTCGGACAAAGGATTTTTAGGCCCACATATCAATAAACCAGTGGGACATTTGGAGGTCAAATATTAGAAATAAATGATAGTTATGAGACATTAAGGGGTTGACATATTGTAACAAGACTGAATGCAGTTATGAATAGACTCCATGGGACATAATGGTGATTCGTCCTTGATGCTCTAAACAAGGGTGAATAAATGATGTTACCACTGACCTGACCAAGTATAAGTGGTATAAGGCCCTCTTGGACTAAAACAAGAGGTTATAAAAGGGGATTTTTAGGGGACATGGGTGTAATTATCCCTCCAACCCCCTTGGACTCTTCAAGCTGAATGAGAGGTGTTACTTTTAATCAACCCAACTTCCATGGTCTTAATAGGAATATGGGTTTACAAAATTCCTTCTCATCCAAAGTGTATGGAACTCATTTTATATGACACCATCAAGTTTAGTTCATCGAGAGCTTTTCGACGATATAAACTTTATCTCAATCTGATGTCTGAATTGAAAGTTATGCCCATTTGAAGATTTGATCATTTAACCTTTCCCCATTGGAATGTATGGCCACATGGCGCTGCCAAGTGCCCTATGTGGTTATGCCACATTGCATAAAGTCTTACATGGACCTTCCACAACATAGTGCCATATTTCCACCACGCATCATAGCATTCCTTATGAATTTACTCCCTTTCAGCGTTTGTGGTGCATCAGGATGCAAACATTTATGTTATGTAATTGGGAGGTTCTCGTTCCACATCTTCTATCTACCGCGAACCGCTACAATAGGAATTGAAAAATACCATTGGGGTTATGGGGTATGTGGTGATGCGTCACCCAACCATGTCTACCTCCACCTCAATCCCATGTGGTGTTCCCCAAGCCAGGTGGTGCAACCAAACCATTGCCACATGTCTCCTAGGTGCCTCATTAGCCTAACCTCCAGATCACCTTCCTCTACTACATCTTGTTGACGTTAGGGTGACATCATCCTACCACATGGCATCCTCTGGTGGTGCCACATTTCATTCAAAAATCATCCAGTTGGCCATCCATAAGGCCATATCTACCTACCATAAGTCACACTGATGGCATGCCATGTTGGCAACTTCGCCACATCATAGGTACAAGCCATTTGCAAACTAAGCTTAATTCATGGGTCCCACTGAGTCTTGGAAATCCATGCAAGGTGATGCTTTCCTATTTAAAGACGAATATGGTTTTCTATTCCGCCCTCTTTCAATAATGCCAATGCACCCATGCCTGAAAGAAAATCACTGTCACACTGTTAGGGGAATTTTGAGGTCTAAAATGGGCCTCCTAAGAAAAATGTACAACCAAAATAAACTTTATAAGAACCAATAGGATTCAATATGATGATGTCAACCATGGGGGATGATTCACCATTTTTGGAGTAGGAAAGTAGAAAGTTTAAAAAATAATAAAATAATAAGATAACTTTTTTAACTCTTATTTTCAACTTATCTCCATAAGTTTTTACTCAAATTTCGAGCGGGAGTACTCATTGGATGAAAAATTTGATTCTTCATCTAAGGAGTACCCATGTTGCATACTTTTAATGGACCTTCATATAGGAAAAATAAGAAATACATGAAAAAACATGATTGCAAACACGTTTTTCATGTATTTCTCATTTTTCATGTAGCAGGGTTCATCAAAGGTATGCAACATGGGTACTCCTTGAATGAGGAATCAAATTCTACATCCAACGAGTGTGCTGCTCGAAATTTGAGTAAACCCATAGGGAGATAAGTTGAAAATACGAATTGAAAAAATAGTTTTTTCTTTTTTCCCTCTAAAATTTGATGATGTAATCTAATATTATTTTATTATTTCCATTATTATTTTATAATTTCCTTAGGAGGCCCATTTTAGAACTCAAAATTCCCCTAATGCACCATGGCGTGATGGAAAAATCGGCTGCAGGCGATGGGAATTTTTCCCATCCCACACTTTCTAATGCATACTTCCTCTAGAACTTCATGGCAACCTTGGCGCATTGCGACATGAAATATCATGTCAGGTAATATGAATTTTCCTATCATGCACTCTCTGTAAGTCTACAACTTCTATCAATAAGCATCAAGATTCCCTTCTCGCGGAGACACATCTCAATTCCCTAGGACATATAAATCTATTTCAAGAAGGTTTAATTTTTTCCCACCATTTCCATATTAGAACTCCTTACATGTTCACCAAGGCTTGTTCATATCTAGTTGCAAACCCACTACTTAACAAAACTTAGGCTTGAAGTCTTGAGGATTCTGAAGATCGAGTAGAGCCTTGCTTTAGTTCAAATTTTGCTCAGTCATCAAACAATTATAGAGATAAAAACTCTATCTGCGCATATTACTCAAGGCATTAAACATATCCTTAATATGTGTAATGTATCCACTTGGAAAGCATACACTCAAGTGGTAAAGCAAGCTCAACCATAGCTAACACTTTAATGCACATAAGATAAAAAATCATCCCACTAATCATATAATGGCTTACCACAAGCACCATCAGATCCATTGGTATAGCATGCCACACACAACATCAACCACAAGCTTTCACTAGAAAATAATAGCAGATATTTGTGATATTCATGACCTAAAAAATAATAAAATCACACATAGTGACAGTCAACTGAAATCGGCAAGTACTCATACATACTATGTAAATTAACCCTACACTCAAGAAAGTGTCAGCAATCACAAGGATCTGCAAATCCATTTAATCCATGAGAACAATCACATATACACCTCATTAAAACAACTAGGAATAACACATTCCTCCATAACAGTGTTGATACAACCATTGTTATGACCCATAAAAACATCATTTATATATCAAGTGCAACAAGTATACATAGACAATATATGTAAGCAAATTATCTTATTATCTTTGAATGAATGGAAACTTAGGAAGGGACTTTAACTCTCCACCATGTTAGTTTTTTTAGCATCGAATGTGTTCTAGCCACGAAATTTAGAGAGGCTAGAATACATGAGATCTCCAAAACCTAGAAATCATTTCTTGAAATTCCGCCTAGGGGTGAATTAATTAGATTATTAACCAATATTGTAATGTTTCCTAAGTATAAACTTAGGAAAACTGGTTAGTTAATCATAATTAATTAATTCAAGGTGAGAATCATCTAGAAAATCACATGGATCAATCGAGAGATGGTCCTAGCCATTGATTAAGTTTTAATCTTATCCATTATTGCTCCAACATAGGATTATAAGAGGAGGTTGATGTGGTGACGGAAAATACACTTCAAAATTTCGATTTCTTGGCAGATCAATTTCCCAAGTAGAAGCAATGAGTTGTTAGAGAGAGAGAGCTAGAGATCGAAGCAGTGAGAGAGGGATAGAAATAATGAGGCTAGAGGAGGAATTCCAAATGCAACGAGTGCTTTTGCAGAGAGGCAAAAGATCCACAAAGAAGCTGGTGTCGGGGCAGGGCAACAACTTCTAGAGTCAAGATCGATTTGTTGAAAGGGAGAGATGTCTTTAGTTCTAGAGGTTGGAAGGAGTCCTAGAGTGCGAGATAAGCATCTTTGCAGTAACAAAAGGAAAACTGACTTCATCAGAGACTAGTTTGAGGCTATACGTCTAGTAGGTTGTGCAAAGTAGCGTAGAGGCTAACACAAATGTCAAAGGGATGAATTTATAAAGGAGATCCATGCGGGGAGTTTGCCTATGGGGTGAGGAAAATTCCTCACTAGATTTTTTCCAGTATTTTTCTCTATAGGAGTGCTAGATTTCGGCATGTGGTTGTACTTAGAATTTCTTACTACTGCATAATAATAAAACCCTTAGCTACTGCACTGTTTTTCCTAAGTTGGGTTTTTCCAGGGACTTTTGTCCAAAAATAATTGTGTTACTTTTAAGTGTGTGTGCTAGAATTTCCCAGTTTCTAGCATATTATTTGTCTGTAGTATTTTATTTGTGAAGGTTGCAGTGTATTTATTTCAATATTTACCATAGAAAATAAATTGTTAATTTATTAAAAATTAGGACAAATAATATTAGTTGATGCAATATGATCCTGGTTTTTAGAATTTTCACATGGTACTAGAGCGTAAGTGATCAGTCGGGAAGCCCAGAAGTGGAGAAAGAATTTTGTTTCTTAGAGGGAGCAGCATACCGAAATTCTTGAGGCAAGGTAGTGCTCAGATAGGCAGGCTGAATTGTTGGGGCAACAATTTTATTTTTAGTTGCAGGTTGGAAGAAAATTCGATTTACCTAGTGTTGGCTTATGTGGGCCTGACCCAGGTTTGGAAGAGTTATTTACCCAAACAAATCCCGCAGCTACCAGCCCTTTCAGTAATAGCCCGTGGAGCACGGACTGAGGTCTCACCCGAGGTAGTAGGGGAGGGTGCTGGAACCAGGTTTATGTACTCTAGGGAGGTCTTGGTGTGGTTTGGAGGTTTCATGCATTGGTTTACAACTCCGTGCTGCTCGGTATTCGCACAGATCCAGCTTGAGTATATCTTTCTTATTAGTGCGCTATTCTATTAGATGATGTGGTTATCAATTACCAAGGTCTTTAAGCAAACATTTAACCAACACAATTGATTCGAGTATTAAAACAAACCCAAATTTATACTCATTCCAACCATAAGCAGATAAGATTAAACAGATATTATGATAGTTTAGAAGAAACATAGAATTCCAGAAGAAACTTATCTTTATTTCCTCTTTGTCCTTAATACATCTAGATTCGCCCTGCGCATTCAGCTGCAGGGGTCCACGCACACAGCTGCGGACTTTCCAGGCCTCTGCGCACACAGCTATAGAGCGTCTACCTACTGCCCCAATCCCTTGACTTGGACTTACAGACGCTTTCCAAATATCTTTTTCAAGAACCCATTACATTTCATATTGTCAAAACTCTACTCTCTCTACCCATAGAGCCTCGCTCTATTTATACCCTTCTTTGGCCTGCGATCCCTATGTGGGACGACTCTCTTTACATTATTTTTTGGGCGGACTACCCTTTGACTTGACCTATTATGATTCACGCTCCACGCTTCCGTGGAATCTTTATCCTAACTTTACCCCAAAAGCTACAGCTTCGTGCCCTTTAATCGTTGCACAGGGCTTCCACTACCCAATTGTCCCCCAACACAATCATCGTGACTCGTCTCAAGTCACTCAGCTGGTGGGGCGATCTTCTCTCGGAGGTTAGTTACTAGCTTTTGAACAATGTGTGTTTCTTCAACAAACTCTATGGCGATCCGTTGTACCTGTTCCACCCGAGTCACTGATGCATCCATGTCAGTTGGATTCGCCTGCTTGGAATCGCATACTACCTGCATATGTGCTAACTTTCTCTCAATCATTGTAGAGATGGAAAACGCTTCATCGAGCCAAGGCTGAATGAGTTGTTTAAGCTCTGCCTCCTATTGTCATGCAATGTCCATTTGGGCTTTGAGAGCCTGGGCCTCCCGCATTTTAGCCAGCCACTGTGTGAGAGCGACCATCTATGCATCGCCGCGAGCTATATCATAGGCCTGTTGCAGTGCGCGTGCCTCAACGTCTACGCGTTGTATGGTGGGGTCATGTTGGAGAGATGTAAGTATACCAATCGGTTGATCTAAGAGCCCCAAATATTCACGGATAGCGCACCTCATTATTTCTATGCTTGCTTGAATTTCCATGCGACGTTGTTCACAATCTGCCAATGGTTGCTGCACCTGGAGTCTGAGCTCTACTATTTGTCGAGTAAGTTTTCCCTGTGCTTTTGCGGCCGCCTCTTGGGCCATGCGGGCTCCTGTAGCCATGTGTTGAACCTTGGTAACAGGTGGAAGGTCCACGGGGATATCTAATGCCAGAACCGTGATGCATGCTTCTATCACGGCTTGTTCAATGTCTCGATAATGCTCAACCAAGGCAGCATGCTAAAGAGTTACCTATTCTAACTTAGCTTTTTGCTCCCTTAAAGTGTGAAGGGCGCAACTTTCCCTAGCCCAGAGTTTGTTAGTGATTCTATCATGCAGTTGGTAGGGTGACCCCCTAGGTAGGGCAGCCAGATTTAACTCCCAACTATGGTTGTCACCAGTGCCTTTGGCTAGGATAGCTTTGGTTGGCAACTGTACAGTATTCGGTGTGGGCACGTGCACCATCTACTCAGCTGCGGTTGTATTGTTGACGAGGAGGACCCTGCCCAGAGAGCATGTCTTCATTGCCTCCAATTGCATCTTGAACTCCCCCAACACAATCATTTGCTCTATAATTAGAGCGGGTAAGGCACTGGCAGTGGTAGGAATTGCTGTGAATTCTTTTTCCAAAGCCTTCGCTATTGTGGACTTTTTCTGGGCAATGGGTGTAGGAATGTACAGGGTAAGTTCCTCAGACAGAATACCAAAAGGACACCGCTCACAAACAGATCACAGATCAATACACCAGTATTTTGACGTGGTTAAAA